>JASDQU010307222.1:133414-160229 GCA_032191745.1 Picea mariana
GGGTTCAGGCGCTTGAAGCTATGGAAGACAAATAAATCTAGGCAAAGGTTTGTGATGGGGTCTGATATAGGCCTCGAGGATGCTTGCAACTTGGCTCTTTGCATGTTGTTGGGGAGATTGTCTTACCGCAATCTGTGTCACACTTCCCTAGAAGAATGGGTCGCTACAACTTGGGAGCCACTTCTGGGTTACAGTCCGGAAATTCATTTTTTGACAAAAGGTTGGTATGGATTTCGCAGCAGAAAGTCGGAAGATACCATACCATTGTTGGGTAAACTCTGGGTGATACATGGAGATAGCTTGATGATAAAAAGGTGGAGAGTTGGCTCTGATCCGTCCCGTAAGTATTTTCACTTATGACATCTTTGGGTTCTACTCCTTGGACTGCCTCTTCAGTTATGGAATAAAAGAGCATTAGAGGCGTTGGGAAATGATCTTGGTAGATTCATAGCAGTGGATGAACAAGCTCTGAAAGCCCCTAAGAAGCGTCTCTGTAAGGGGTTGGTTGAGATCAATTTACATGCAGGTTTTTTGGAGACTATTGAGATTAAATGGCGAGGTCATCTGAGGACTCAAAGACTTGACTATCTAGGCGTTCCTTTCCATTGCTCTCGATGCCAAAAAACATGTCACCTATGTAGGGATTGCCAAGGGGGAACAGAAGAAGAGTCGTCTGAATCCCCAGTCCTTCGTAGGCCTAGCTTTGAAGACCCTCCGGAGGTATCTTCAGGAGATAGGAGCTTTTCTTTTACAGAAGCCGAGATTACAAACAGTTTAGAGCCTGGAGTTAGCTTCACAGGTAAGTTAAAAAGTCTTTGTCCTTATCTGTTTTTTTCTTTTTCTTCGTGGGAATGTGACACATTGGACGAGGCTACCTGGGATGGAATGGGTTGCAAGTAGGTTCTTGCGGATTTAAATTTGTTAGCACCAGAATCTTTCCCTCCCTTAGCTTCCTCCACTCCTCCAAAGGTCCATGGAAGGATCCAGTCTCCTATTTCCAGACAGACAGTGACCCCATCTTTTCCGCAAAAAGAGCCCTCAAACTTGCTTGAGATTCAATCTACCGATGGGGATTTTGTCAGCAGTGGACTTCCAACTGCATGTAGAGCCTCGAGGGGGTCAGCGGATTTTGGCCTTTTTCCAGGTGCTGAGTCGGGTGACCGGGTGGGATTGGAAATCCCTAGTGAAACAATGTTGGTAAACCCATAGTGATCGGGTTTTAGGGAGTTAGATATTGGGGAATGCTCATTTGGAGTTGTTATGGACTGATTGGTTCCGACATTGAAATAAATACCTTCCCCAATACCTATTATGGTTTTCCAAGGGAAGACTAACATTTCGAGAGAGATTTCTGGTGATTCTACGGAACGAGATGCTTCTGCACATCGATTGGGGTTTCGAGATTCCATTGGTAAAGGTTATGCTTGGTCCAGAGGTTTGGGGTGTGAAATATCACCTATTAAAACAAGGAGTGCTCGAAAGCGAGCAGAGAATTTTCTGATTAGTCCGGATGTGGATCTTCTTCTATTCTTGGATTTGGGGCGTTTATAGGCATGAAAGCCCTAGCACGGGCTAAGCCATGATCCTGCTCTCCATAAATCTTAGGGGAGTGGGGGGACCCCAGAAAATTGCCTCTGTGCGCATAATACTAAACAGTACACTTCGTGACATTATTCTTGTTCAAGAGACCCTAGTTGACGAAGTGAGGGCCATATATTTCCTATCTACCTTAAGACTAGACTGGTATATCCCAACAATGAGTTTAGTTCGCAAATCAGGGGCCTGTTAGTTGCTTGGGACCCTTCCAATCTTGATCTTAAGTCTTGCATTTTTTGTGGTGGCTTACTCTTGACAGGTACTAGTTTCAAGTTGAAGAAATAGATCTTTTTTTTAAATGTATATGGGCCCTGCATAGACAGAAAGGCTTTTTGGGAAAAGGTAGGGGATAGGGGGATACTCTCCCTTAAAAATATGGTTGTGGCTGGAAACTTTAATTTCACATTACATGAAGGTGAGATATGGGGGGAAGTGGCACAGCCAGATCAACTAGCTTTATTTTTCAAAGAATTGTTCCGAGACAGTCGTCAGGTGGATATCCTACCAGATGCTTTAGTGCCAACTTGGCGAAATGGTAGAGTGGGTAGGTAATTATGAAAAGATTGGATAGAGTTTTGTAGCGACGAATTTATTAAGAAATATGGGTAGGTATCGCTCTTGAGTTACTTACCCATATATTTCTGACCACGCTCTACTTATATTACAACTTGATGGTAACAATCAGACCAAATCTTATCCTTTCAAGCTAAATTCGATGTGGTTGAGAGAAGATGCCTTTTCGCAAATAGTCCACAGAGTCTAGAAGGATCCTATGTTTTTACAAGAACCTAGACTACAACGGAGACTGGTATGGAAATTAAAGTGTTTAAAAAATAATGTAAAATCCTAGGAATCTCAGTGTAGATCTCAGTCATCTAGGAGATTAGAGAAGTTGGAAGAGGAATTGCAGAAGCTCTATCATACTACACAAACTGAATTTAATAATCAAGAGGCTACATAAAGCTCTATCAGACTACATAAACTGACTTTAAGATCAGATTCATTTAGAAAGTCACTTTCCATGTATTGTTACCGAGGAGGACTCGGTCCAGCTGGAAAGACCCTACACAAAGGAGGAATTGTGGAAAATTCTAAAGGATTTTGCAAAGGATAAAATCCCAAGACCTTATGGCTGGACTGTTGAGTTCTTCCTACATTATTTTGAGTTGGTTGGGGAAGATTTACTTGGGATGGTTGAGAAATCGAGGAGAAGGGGAGAGGTGAATAAAGCTCTGAACTCGAACTTTCTGGTTTTAATTTCAAAAGTAAACAAACCTTTGAATTTTGGTGATTTCTGACCTATATCTCTTTGTAACCTCTATTATAAAGTTATATCAAAGATCTTGGCAAATAGAATAAAACCTATTCTATCTCGATCATTGTCTGGAGAACTGTTGGTATTTTTGCAGGGGAGACAAATAATGGACACCATAGGGACGACTCAAGAATGCATCCATAGTATCAAAAAAAAAAAAAAAATCCTTAATATTGAAACTCGACTTAAAGAAGGCATATGATTGCATCAATTGGGATTTCTTGAGAATGATCTTGGTTCAATCAGGTTTTAGTCTGATGGTCACCAACTGGGTAATGATATGTGTTTTAAGTTTTACCTATGCAGTTCTGATTAATGGAGAGCCTTCAACTTTTTTCCAGCGAGGCAGAGGGCTAAGGCAATGATGCCCATTTTCTCCTCTATTATTTATCCTTATGATGGAAGGCCTCAGTTTGATGCTCAAAAAAGGTCAGGCGGAAGGGAAACTGACGGGAGTGAAGGTTGCTAGAATAGTCAAAATACTTCAACTTTTCTTTGTATATGATATGTTGATAATGACGAGAGCCAATCTCCAAGAATGGAAAGAGATAACTAGCTTTCTGTCGAGCTTTGTAAGAGTTTCGGGGTTAGAGATAAATTTATCAAAGTCAACATTCCATTATTCAGGCCTAGAAGGTGATAGTTTGGATCTTTTTAGGGAAAATTTCCCGTACAATTTCATCGATTTAAATTATGGTTTCCGTTATTTTGGATACTTTCTGAAACCCTTGAGCTATAAATTAGAATACTGGAGGTGGCTCATTAAGAAGTTTGAGAGGAGGATTGATCATTGGTGTAACATATGGCTTACTCTTGGAGGGTGATTCGTCCTTATAAAAGAGGTCTTGGAAAGTAAACCGATCTACTAGATGACTTTTGCAGCAGTCCCGAATTCAGTTTTATTTAAGATTCATCAGCCAATTTACTCATTTTCATGGTCTAGCTACAGTGATAGAAAACGAATGCACCTCTTCACATGGGTGGTGATATCTAAACCTAATAAGTTTGTAAGTTGGGGTCTGCGAAATCTATTTCTCTTCAACAAAGCATTGGTGGCAAACATATTGTGGAGAGTGTTGACGAAGATAGACATTTGGAACACAATTATTAAGGACAAGTATTTTCCTTATGTCTCGGTGGCCACTTGGTTTAGAATGCCTACATGCACTTTGGTGATATCATCATAAACCTGGAAAATTCTTCTCAAAGCCTTACCTCTTGTTGTGCACTGGCTATGCTGGAGCCCAGGATCTAGTCAGGTGATCCTGTTAGGAAGGGACTTACTTCTTGGTCTAGGAAGGAAATCCATGTTGTAGCCAGAACTTCTAAGTATCTTAAAGCAGAGGAATATCACCTTCTTATATTAGGCCTGCAGTGCAGCCGGGCCAACATTTTTAGACTCATACTGGAAATATAGTAATGAAATTAGACTCTCAGGCGTTTTAGCTAAAGAATGGGATGAATTTTGTAGTGTTTTATCAGGGGATGGTATTCATCTACAGGACAGGGAGGATGAACTTAAATGGGAGGGTGGAGATAAGTCAGGGTTATTATTAGTCAAAAATGTCTACAGAGTTGTAGCGGAGATCAATTGGCAACATACTATAGGGGGTTGGAGGAAATCTATGTGGAAATGGAAATTAGCCATGAAACTCAAACTTTTCACTTGGCTCACCTTGGAAAACAAGATACTTACCTGGGACAATTTAGCGACTAAGGGGTTGGAAGGTCCAAGTTATTGTATCCTGTGTACTAGATGCCCTGAGATAGTTAACCACTTATTCATCCATTGTTATTTCACAACACAAGTGTGGCGGATTATATCTGATGTTTTAAAGGGGAAATTGGTTTGGGATGGAATTTCTGTAAAAGACTGCTATGACAAGTGGTTTTCTCAGATATCTTCATTGACTACTCTGTCAGCTACACCTTCACTGACTACTTTGTCAGCTATCATTTGTTGGCATATATGGATGGAAAGCAATAAGGCAATTTTTGAAAATGGGGCACTTTACATCACTGCAGTGGTTTATAAGACCTTAGGGTTTTTAAATACTCATGCAACATCTCATATTGGGCATACAAAGAGTAGGGTCCAACTTCCTCTTTGGCCGAGGTTTCCGGTGAGTTGGTTTGATGGAGCTTCTTCATAAAATGGATTACAAAGTGGAGCAGGGGGGATAATCAAGATCAGTGATACCATGGTGTATAAGAGGTCTTTCAATTTTGGACCTGGCTCAAACATAGGGATGAGTTACTTGGTGTTTGGACAACACTGTTACTTGCTACAAGATTACATATCACATAACTGCAGATCATTGAAGATTCAAAAATCATTATAGATTGGTGCAATGGCAATGAGAGACTTCAGATCATCGCTTTAGATGGATGGAATAAAACAATAAGAGACATAAGCACACAATATAGAGCTATCACTTTTACCCATACCTACCAAGAATTCAACAAGGAGTATGAGGAACTATCAAAGAAAGCGCTCAAGAATCAGCTTGGTAAAAAAAATTTGACATAGTGGTAGGAAGGCAATAAAGGCCCTACTAGTTGTTTTAGAATTTTTTAGTGCAATTTCCTAGTTTATAATAGAGTTGTATTTCCATGCGACAAGAGAATGCTACTTTGTGACTGTGAATTTTTTGTATTTTGGATGGAGCTTTTTCGACACTCCCCTTTTTTAATATCTTAGTTTTATCAGGTGAAGATTCAACCTTCAATGGAAGGCTTGATTGTATCTCACAGAACTTATGATGGTCCTATTTTGGAAGAGGGTCAGTTGTTGTATACAATTATATTTTCAATATAATGAGAAATTTTCTTTTGGAAAAAAAGGTTGCAACAATTAGATCGAGTTATTTTCTTTTCCTCTCACCAACAAAGTGGCATCATAGTGGGTTGGGTCTGAGATGCCAAGGGATATGGAAGCTTGTTAAGCAAGATTCAGTTTGCAAGGAGAAAATGAAGATAAAGAAACTACAATGAAAAAACAAAGATAAAGCAACAAAGTTTCGGTAGATCATGCTAGTGTTGAGCGATATGTTTTTAACACCCTCTGAAGAATCACTAAGAAGGGTTGTGCCTGATATGGAGTAGTCAACCAGAGGAATCATGGATTTGTCTACAAGAAGATCGATAGTGAGCAAGAAGAATTGTTGAAGAATCGTTGCATTAAAGTCAATAAAGAATCACTGAGAAGTGTTAGTCAATGAAAGCATAAATGTAACAAGATTCTAATAGAAAAGAAAATAAAACCAAGATTAAGCCAAGAAAAATAATCACACAATGGACACACTGATTTATGTGGAAATCCAATACGGGAAATGATTCGGATTTATTAGTGTAACGAAATAAAACCACATATTTATGAGAGGAACGAAATGAAACCACAGATTTATGATATTAACATAGAGACACAGTGAAAAATAAGAAAGATACAATAAAACTTAGCATATATTAAATAAGAAATATGCTAAAAATTGTAAAATGCAGACTAAAAACAAGCTTGCTAGAAAGGTGGCAACTTATCTCTGAGAAGAGATGTGATAGCTATGCTCATTCGCAAGAAGATGAGTACAATGAGGCTATTAAGGCCTTTTTAAAATAAACATGAATGCCAAAACCCTAGACATCCAAAAACCTAACCCTCGGAGATGAAGCACCAAAAGTCATGTGGGCCATGTTGGGTTAAGTTAGTACATTAACTTTCAGGGGTCGTAACGTTTGCATACCATCTCCGTTTAGGGCACACGATAGTTCGTTGGAAAGGTATTGACTAGGAAATTCATTTAGGGGGATCAATAAGAGTCATAAACTATCGTTGAGGTGCCTGATCGCAAAAAATCATTATGTGGGTCCTCAAAATGGCCCTGAAAGTTCAGGAACCAAAAACTTGCTAAAAATAGTAAGTTGCTAAAAAAATGTTTTGAGCTAGTTGGACAAGGTGGGTAGCCACCAAGATTCTCCTGGATCAATACTCCCCCCTTAGGAAGCAATGATCTCCATTTCATTGAGTTCCTCCATCATATGAGGAGAGTTATGTTGAATTTGGCCCCAGGTGAGCCACTTGCCTTGGTGCAGGATCTTCCCTGCTTTGAAAACCCAATAAAGTTGGATCCTCTACTGGCGAGTGCCCTTGACCTGTGTGTCCATGATTTGATCAGTGGATGCATGTTCCATGTAGTCAGGGTTGAGCTCTATTTGTGTCAATTTTTCTACTATCTCTGAGGTGTCCAATAATGGTGGAAGATAAGGTCGAAAGAGGTCCACATTAAATACTGGGTGCAAGCCAAGGAATGGGGAAAGGTTGAGCTCAAAAGAATTTTCACCCAAATCCTTGGTGATGGTTTAAAGTCCATAATGGAGTGGGCGAAGCTTCCGATGAGGCCCTGTAAGGAATTATTTCGAAAAGTGCAACCAAACTTTGTCTCCCACCTGAAACTGGTGTGGCACCTGGTGTTGATCATGGCGTTGCTTGTACTTGGCACTGGACTTTTGTAAAATATCCTGAACCTATTGGCGGATGTGTTGAATATTTTCAATGAAACGAGTGGCTTTGTCAGATTCAGTCGGAGCATGTAATGAGTCTACTTGGGTGGTCGCAAGGGGTAGTGCAACATCCATGGAACCCAACGGCTGAAATCCCAACCCCACCTGAAATGGGTTGTGGCCAGTTGAGTTATGTATGGATCTATTGTAGCTATGATGAACAGAGAGAAGACTCTCATCCCAGGTGCGGGGTGCTTGGAATTGTACATGCCCATGATGTGCACGATCATCTGGTTGACAACCTCAGTTTGGCCATTCGTTTGGGGGTGGAAGGCAGTGGAATTGGTGAGCTTGGTGTCCAACTGTGACCAGAGGCTTGACCAAAATGTGCTGAGGAACCGGTTGTCTTGATATGAGATACTTTTATGGGATCCCAAACTGTACCCACACTCGTTCAAAGAAGAGCTTGACAGTGGCCTCCGTTGTGATTCTCTTCTTGCAGGCAGCCATAATCGCCATCTTGGAAAAGCGATCAACAACCACAAAAACACAGTCATTTCCCCTCTTGGTAGACGGAAGGCTTGACATGTAGTCCATAGAGATGGATTCCCAAGGCCTGTTAGGAGTAGGCAAAGGAGTGTACATGCCTTGTTTCTTAATGGCCTGTTTGGAAATACCGTAGGCAGTGCAGGACCAAATATACTTGCTGACATCCTGTTGAAGTTTCGTCCAGTAGAAATGTCATTGCGGCACTGCCACTATATTTTCCATGTCAAAGTTTCCTACCACTCGACTGTAGTGGGCTTCCCAATTCAACTTCACTTGCTCTCTTGATGGAAAACATAGATCGCCCAGATGGCACAACAACATGTCCTGAAGATGGAAATTGGTGACATATGTGTTTGTGCCCAACATCTAGTAGGTGTTGGTGAAGTCAGGATATCTCACATAGAGGTGGGGCCATCTATAGGTCTAGTGGTCATAATATTATAGCACTATGGTGAGTGTCGCGACTGGAGGTCGGCTGAGACAACAATTTCCCTGATATATCATGCCCAAATTTATGCATCACCTTTCATGCAAGCCAAGAGAATCCAAACACCATCAAAGCTCCACAACTTCTCTAACAGTACTGTTACGTGAACATGTATGCACGATTCACTCCGGTATGGACCATTCTGCCTCCATCGGTAATCTGTCTAATAAACCGATGCACTTCTCCTATTTTGATACACTAGACTATTAGTCAAATGCACAACACTTTGATCGCCATGGAACACCACATCCTGTACCTGTCCAAATTTACCCAATAGATGATTGCATTCTTCAATACATAACCTAAGGTAGGTCTCCTCTTGTCCAAATCTCATGAATCATAACCATAGACTAAATCATTGCAACCATTGTAGGTGATACTTGTGATTCTATTTTTGAAGCACTCATTTCCATGGTCTTCACCTGGTTTTTCCATGTGTCTACTGACAACACCAAATGTATATGAAATCATGACCATTTCCTATTGCAATCATTAGACTTTCTACTAGAATATAATACTTGAGACATATAACCCTTTTCTTCTTCATCAGTTACGACATAAACCTAAAGAGAACTTACAATGGAAAGCCAAAGGGATTTTACAGTTTTCACATTATTCATACCAAATTTCCTGAGTATATTCACCACATACTTTTGTTGTGATAACCAATCTTACCATCTTTCTTGTCTCTATGTATTTCCATGCCCAATATTTATTTTTTTTCTCCTAGATCCTTCATAACAATGTCGTAACCAACTGAGCCAACCTGATGACCTCAACCATGATTGTGCTTGCAACAAGCATAAAATATAACACCAAGATAATGAATACACCATCAGCACAATGAGTATACTAACTTCTTGTAAAATTTGGCTCACCATGAAAGAATCAAACATCTTGTACCATCTTCCTAGAATGCTTCAAGCCATACAATGATTCTTGAGTTTGCAAACAAATATTCTGTTTCGATTCTGAACTAACCGTTCTGGTTGTTCCAAATACAACGCCTTATCCAAAAAACTCCATGTAAAACAATTTTAACATCTAGCTATAATAACACAACTAATGCTAACACAACATGAATAGAAACAAGATTTTAAGAACTGGTGAGATAATTTCATGAAATTCAATACCTTACAAATACCCTTTTTCTACCAATCATGCTTTGGACCTTTCATATTTTACTATGGATGATTTTATAAAAGGATTTCCATCAAACATTGCATATCTATCCATGATGATTTTGTGGGTAGTAGGATCCCACAGTATGCACCCCTTAACATCATCAGCATATCAAAGATCTACCTATTTGATATGGGTCCTACTTAGAGTGTTGATAAAAAACATAAGCATCACAACCAAATAATTTCACATTTGAGTAATTACCATATGAACTGTTCATACCTCTTCCTAAATCTTCCTGTCTTTTGGAACCGATGGTGACTGAGTTACTAGATAGGACAACCTCTTTTGTCCACAACTATTGCTACAACTTGGCATTATTGAACATGCCTATTCGATCCCAAATACCTTGAAATACTCTCCAAGCTCCATGGATATGAACCTATCTTCGTCATATATTCTCAAACACTTGATTGGCCTGCCAACACATCAACCTTTCTATAGGTCCACCTTTCTAACTTGGACACACTGCTCCACCTCTAACTTTGCAATCGAACAACCTTGACCAAATCCGACCAAGCCGACCAATTAAGCCTTCACCTCTTACCTCTATGCCCATTTACAATGGATTTCACCAAGCCTTTTGTTAGCACAAGAATTTGTAGCTAGAAGAGGCCTACCTCTCCTAAGGCAGCTTAAAAAACCTTTATAGAAAGAACAAAGAAGCTACACTTCTCCTCATCTCCTTCAGAAACCAACATCAAGGTCATAAATCCTTTCACAAGATCATTGGCTCTTAAAGAGGCCTTTGAAGAACAGTCCCTACCAAAAGTATCTATCCTACAGAAGAAGAAAGATAAGGGCCAAGGCATTGGAAAGCTTGTGTCCCATTTTGCAAATATAAACAATTGATGAAACACTAAATCTGCCACCTATATAGGCTTCTAATTCTTATTGTTCAGAGTTTTGGGTTTTCACAAAGAATCAATCCCTTCAGTAGTAGTAGCTCAGACATTCTGTAGCACTATGGCGCTACAGAATAGTCTATTTTTGATGTTCCACCAGTTTTCTACCTACAATGCTGCCAATTTGCCTAAAGCTAATGGTACTGCCACTACCCGAAGTTGTTACCCATTCTTCACATGTCCAAGTGAAGGTGTTGTATATTTTGATGGCGCTACCTAAATTTTGACAGAACACATAGGCGGGCGCTACCTAAATTTTGACAGGAGACACAGATGGGCACTACCTAAATTCTGGTAGAAACCAAACTGTGCAAAGACGTTTCTACCAGTTTTGAGTGACAAACTTAAAAGTTGTACTATGAACAATTGAGAAGGTATTTTTGAAAACTAGAGGAGGATTTTTTTCATCACATACCATATAACAAAAACATCACTCATTTTTTCAAAATGTGTTATTTTTAAAGATATATTTGACATAGAAGTGGTGCTAAAGAATGTGTTGTTGAAACTCTCTTTTAAGACTGTTGAACTAGCATTTTTTACCAGTTGACTTCCAGAAGGATTTCCAGGTGAAATAAGATGAAATTTCAAAATATGAAGGAGKTTATTGTTAAGAACAGACCCATGAACATTAAACTCTTTCACTTTTCACACAGGTGTCACAGATTGGGAGATTCAAAAGAATCTTTGAGCCCTATGTTTTCAGTTTTCGTGATTTCCTGTTTGAGACATGTTTTTGTGAAASCTGTTGCGGCTAGCTAGAGATGAATTTAAAGAAAAGGAGATAGGGTTTTCTTCATAACGATCTTATATACAAAAATAGTTCTCATATTTTACACATCTATTATGGTTTGATAATTACAAGTGGATTTTGGAATCCTATTTTGCTTAATTTTTCCTCCTGAAAAGCAGGAAATTAGTTAAAACGTGTCATTTTCTATTTGTAGTTGTTTTTATTTTGGGAAAGGAGTTGGATTTCAAATAGGTGAGATGGAAAGGACCTATATGGATATATATTAATTGTACAAGAGAGTAGGTGGGTTGGATTCATGATCCAAGAGAGGAGAGACTCGAGAGGTCTGTTGTAAACTTTTCAAGAAATGATAATGAGTTGCAAGGCATGAAAGCTTGATGTTTTCCTCAAAGACTTGTATTAGTTTTTTATGTGAAAGATATCAGCTGAAGAGTAAGAATTTTGATCAGATAGTTTATTCTCTATGTGTTATCATACTTCTTATATTTTCTTCTATTAGATGTGTTTTTGTTTATATAAGGATTGTATGAACAGAGTTTGTGTTGAGGATGTTGTGATAAGGATTACTACAACAGCTGCCACATACACATGCTTTTCATTATATGATGTTTTGAAAGGTTTTATAACTATTATAGATTCTTCATGTAGTGACTGAAAGCGGGTTGTTTTCTAGCCTTAGCTACACTTTATGTTTTTCCTGATTTCTTCATTCACACTTATTTGATCTCAGAACATATCTAGGGCCTTATTCGACATGATTTGTTTCCCATAAGATTTTAAGTCTAGATTATTGTATTTCATGGAATCCATGCCCAATGGATTCATTGCCTTCTTGATTAATTTTACCACTCTCAAAGTTTCCTAAAACCCAAGTTATCCAATCAAGTCTTTTTATTTCTATGTTACCAAGCTTACTCTCATTTACAGTCTGGGAGTGACTCTTGGAGTGATAACATAATTGGCATCATTGTCGGGGAACATAAGTGAAGCCAATTTCCCTGGGAGAATGACATTGATCCAACTTTGATGGCAGACAAAGAAAGGACACTGAATTGCCTGTCGCAATCTGCCTAGCGAGTCCACAATTAAAGACTCCACTGGGAAGCATCCGGTTGATAGAAAGATGAAGGGGATGAATTCTAAATCCAGGTATCAGTTCATTAGTCTTCTACATGAACTTTTGTTGTTCTTAATCAACTCTTTCATGCTTTTCCCTTCACACATTAAGAGAATCATCTTCTATTTTGTATATTCGAATGATCATCATCCTTCTTTTATATATCCATCTTTAGAAGAAGAAGATCTACATATTGCTTGTATTGTAGATGTTGATTCAATATCTTTACCTAAGCCCATTCATAAAGATGATCATTGTATTCAAATATCCCTTGAATATGATCAGCCATGTAACCTTACAGAGGTTGGAATTGATTCCAAACCCATCCATAGGTCAACACCTTTTGGAATTACTGATGAACCTTGTCATCAACCTATTAACTTTCATGATCAGCCCACTGCCTTTCAAATTAAAATCAAAATGAAGATGTTCAAGCCTTTAAGGTTTCCCTTTCTTATTCATCCTTAACCTTACTGAGAGAATCAAGATTTAGTTGAGAGGCACTTGGAATCCTTTGAAAACTTTGTTTGTCGGTTCGAGATTGTTCATGAAAATGTGATCATGAGATTGTTCTCTAAGTATTTGTTCATAGATTTTTCTGTTTGGTTTAAGGGTCTGAGATTTGATTCCATTATCTCTTGGACTGAGTACTCTAATGCTTTTTTTAAGTATTTGGGTGAGAATAAATCATTAGATTCATACCTTGCTGATTTTTATGATTTTAGGAGAGAGGAGGACAAATCTTTGTCTGTTTTTAACAAAATATTCTATAGCATTTATCATGACATGCCTTTGGAGATCCAGCCTACAGAGATAGTTGTCATGATATATTATGTTATGGGTCTTCATTTAGAACTTTCCCTTCTTCTGTTAGAAAGGAAGTCTTCATCCTTAAGGAGCTTGTTTGAAGATGCCCAAGGAGTGGAGGAAAACATCCGTGCTTCCAGGAGGATCCGAGAGAAAGTTGACTTTGAAAATCTGAGTGCACATGAACAAGGGAACTGCCATTACATTTCAAATTTTCAGCAAGAAAACAGTGAGTGTGAATCAGATCTATGATAATAGCAAGGATGTAAGTATGTGTCAAATTATGAATCAGATTCCTCAATGATTGCAGATGTTTCAATGAACAGTTATGCATGTCAAATTTAGGAGAAGTTTTCAAACGATGTTGAAGATGAAATAGTTGATGATTGCATTGACAGCTATATGTTTCTTATTGATCAAAATCTGTATGATGTAAACCATGTTTTTTCATCCTCTTGTGAGCACTATTCTAAAGAGGAAGTTGTAATGATTGATGATCAAGTGGTTGAATCACCTGTTGTTGATCCAAATCCTCTTGCTATGGATATTCAAGAGGTTTCCAATTTACCTCCTTATGACGAGTATTATGATGATTATAACATTTTTCTTCTAGAGAAACCATTTGTAGGGTCATCTCTTGGAGATGATTCTTTTCAATAGACTTATGAAATTTTACGATCCACACATTTCACCCATGATGATAGACAACAAAAAGGTAGCGAGTTTTCTGAAGGAAATGCTCTACCCCTGTTATTTTCTTCATTTCAATTTATGAAAGAGAGAGTTTGCCATCTTATAAACCAACAACCTTCTGAATATGTTATTGATCCCATAGTTTGTTATGTGGAAGGTTTTACCAATTCAAGTTTGCAGTCATCAAGTAGTTATGAATTTGAAAGTGAAGATGATGAAGATATAAATATTTTAAGTGATCATGGAAATAAGAATAGTCAGGTAGTTTTCTATTCGAACCATTCATTTCCTAAAACTTTATTTCAAGAACAAGTTGGTCAACAAAAAATTTTCCTTTCTTCCTTTGAAAATCAAAATGGAATTTCTTTTTAAGGACATCAAGGGTCATTTTCAAACTCTTTCCAGACTGATGGTGAGAATAAAGGATTAAAACAAAAAACAACATATGAAATTGAAGATAATTGTTTTATATGTGTTGATCAACAAGAGGTTTTTCTTCATGAGATGAAAGATCCTTTTGCAGCATGTTTGTAGTCAATGAGTGAGTTTAAGTTTTCAGATTTGGTTAGTGATGAAACTAATTTCAAACTCTTAGATGCATTGCCTTTAACTAGGTATTCCTTGTTGCCTTTGAAGAAACACATGCAAAGAATCCAACCAGTGGATGAGATGCTTGCATGGCTCCATTGGATTTTTTATTTCTCTTGATCAAACAACTCAGGGGATAGCTTAGGGTAGGTAGGTTGTGTGAAATAATCTTAGCATCCTGAGCATATCTTCTAGCAGTTAAGTTTTGAGTTTGCGTTTGGTTTCAGTTGAAGGTCACAGGTCAGAGAAGTTTGCATAGGTTAAAGGTTGGGAGAAACCCAATGGATAAGGCATTGAAACTACAATAGATCTTAGAGACACACAGGGAGGAATATATACCCCATGGAGCCTATGTTAGCACAAGAATTTGCATCTAGAAGAGGCCTACCTCTCCTAAAGGAAGCTTAAAAAACCTTTATAGGTAGAACAAAGAAGCTACACTTCTCCTCATCTCGTTCAGTAGCTAGCATCAAGGTCAGAAATCCTTTCACAAGATTATAATCTCTTAAAGAGGTTGTTGAAGAATAGTCCCTACCAAAAGTCTCTATCCTACAAAATAAGAAATATAAGGGCCAAGGCATTAGAAAGCTTGTGTCCTTTTTTGCAAAGATAAACAATTGATGAAACATTAAATCTACCACCTATACATGCTTCTAATACTTATTGTTCATAGTTTTGGGTTTTCACAAAGAATTAATCCCTTCAAAAGTAGAGCACAGACATTCCTTAGCGCTATGGCACTATGAAATACTCTATTTTTGATGTTCCACCAGTTTTCTACCTACAATGCTACCGATTCGCCTAAAGCTAATGGTACTACCACTACCCGAAGTTGCTACCCATTCTGCACATGCCAAGTGAAGGTGTTTCCTATTTTTATGGCTCTACCTAAATTTTGATAGAACACATAGGAGGGCACTACCTAAATTTTGACAGGAGACATAGACGGGTGCTACCTAAATTCTGGCAAAAACCAAACTGTGCAAAGACGTTTCTGCCAGTTTTGAGTGACAAACTTAAAACTTGTACTATGAACAATTGAGAAGGTAGTTTTGAAAATTGGAGGAGGTTTTTGTTAATAAAATACCAGATAACAAAAACCTCTCTCAGTTTTTCAAAATGTGTTATTGTTAGAGATATATTTGACATAGAAGTGGTGTTATGGAATGTGTTGTTGAAACTCTGTTTTAAGACTGTTGAACTAACATTTTTGACCAGTTGAATTCTAGAAGGATTTACGGGTGAACTAAGATGAATTTTCAAAATATGAAGGAGGTTATTGTTAAGAAAGTGCCCATGAACATTAACCTCTTTCAGTTTTCACACAGGTGTCATGGTTTGGGATATTCTAAAGAATATTTGAGCCCTATGTTTTCAGTTTTTGTGATTTCTTGTTTGAGACATGTGTTTGTGACACCTATTGCGGCCAGATGGAGATGAATTTAAAGAAACAGAGAGAGGTTTTTCTTCATAACTAGATTATATAAAAAAAACCGTTCTCATATTTTACACATATGTTATGGTTTGAGAATTACAAGTGTATTGTGGAAGCCTATTTTGCAGAATTTCACCTTCTGAAAAGCAGGAAATTAGTTAAAACATGTCATTTTCTATTTGTAGTTGTTTCTATTTTGGGAAAAGGGTTGGAGTTCGAATAGGTGATATGAAAAGGAACTATATGGATATATATTCATTGTACAAGAGGGTAGGTGGGTTGGATTCATGATCCAAGAGAGGAGAGACCCTAGAGGTCTGTTGTAAGCTTTTTAAGAAATTATAACGAGTTGTAGGGCATGAAAGCTTGATGTTTTTCTCAAAGACTTGTCTTAATTTTTTATGTGAAAGATATAAGCTGATGAGTAAGACTTTTGATCATATATTTTATTCTCTATGTGTTATCATACTTAGATTTTCTTCTATTAGATGTGTTTTTGTTTATATAAGGATTGTATGAACATAGTTTGTGCTGAGGATGTTGTGATAAGGATTACTACAACAGCTTCCACATACACATATTTTTCATTCTATGATGTTTTGAAAGGTTTTCTAACTATTACAGATTCTTTTCGTAGTGACTGAAAGCAGGTTGTTTTTTAGCCTTAGCTACACTTTGTGTTTTTCCTGATTTCTTCATTCACACTTATTTGATCTCAGAACTAATCTAGGGCCTTATTCCACCTGATTTGTTGCCCATAGGATTTTAATTCAATATTGTTGTATTTCATGGACTCCATAACCAATAGCTTCATTTCCTTCTTGATTAATTTTACCACTCTCAAAGTTTCCTAAAACCCAAGTTATCCAATCAAGTCTTTTTATTTCTATGTTACCAAGGTTAATCTCATTTATAGTCTGGGAGTGACACTTGGAGTGATAACACCTTTTATAGGCTTCATTACATGAAATCCATGGACACTATACCACAGGACACCCAAAAAACATGGACCCGAAAAACCACCTACTTTGACCTAAAAACCAGATTTATCTCATTAACTCTTTCACCGAGTCGAGGTTAACCCGACATACATGCCCCCTTCTAAATATTCAATCTACCTAAATATACGTCTATACTTTTCATAGGTGAATTGATAAACCAAGGGTACACATGCCTATATAGGTCTTACAGGCATATGCCCATTTACATGCAATCAATAATATTTACAACTTCAAAGTAAATACATTTGTTTTTTTTAATTTCACGATGACTCAAACAATCACTGCCTTGCACCTTCTATGTGAACACAGGTGGTGAGACACAACAAACAGACAAAACTTCATAAACCATACCCATAGCTACATTTTATTCTTTTTTGGAGTCCTCTTTGGATGCTTGTTGTCTTTTCCAACAATCCTTCTTGAGATGCCCAGATTTTCCACAGAACCAACATTTTCTCTTAACCTTACTGTCTTTTGACTTAGACCTGGTTGTACCTTTCTGATCTTTCCCTCCTTCTGTAGATCGACCTCTGACCACCATTGCTTGTGTTGTTGAGGTTTCTTTACTGGACATTTCCCTCATCTCCTCAAACCACAAATCTCCCACAACAATGTCATAATCAATGGCATCTGTTGAGCTAAACCACATAGTTATGACCAGATGATCCTAATACTCATGAAATGAACACAGTAGCATAGCCACCTTGTCCTCATCTTCGTATGTTATGTCGATACTAGATAATTGACAAATCAAAGTATTGAAAACATTCAAGTGATCAATAATTTTCATACTTTCTTTCATCTGCAAGTTGTACAACTGCCTCTTCAAGAAGATTTTGTTCATCAAGGACTTTGTCATATATAGACTCTCCAGTCTATTCTAGTCTTGAGAATTATCTTGGTTCAATCGGGTTTCAATCTTATGGTCAACAACTGGGTAATGAGATGTTTTTTAAGTGTTAGCTATGCAGTTTTGATTAATGGAGAGACTTCAAATTTTTTCCAGCGAGGAAGAGGGCTAAGGCAAGGATGCCCACTTTATCCTCTATTATTTATCCTTGTGATGGAAGGCCTTAGTTTATTTCTCAAAAAAGGTAAGGAGGAAGGGAAACTGAAGGGAGTGAAGGTTGCTAGAATAGTCAAAATACTTCACCTTTTCTTTGTAGATGATATGTTGATAATGACAAGAGCCAATCTCCAGGAATGGAAAGTGATATTTGGCTTTCTGTCGAGCTTTCTTAGAGCTTCATGGTTAGAGATAAATTTATCAAAGTCAAAATCCCATTACCTGGGACAATTTAGAGACTAAGGGGTGGGAAGGTCCAAGTTATTGTATCCTGTGTATTAGAGGCCCTAAGACAATTAACCACTTATTCATCCATTGTTATTTCACAACACAAGCGTGGCGGATTATATCTAATGTTTTAAAGGGGAAATTGGTTTGGGATGGAATTTCTATAAAAGACTGCTATGATAAGTGGTTTTCTCAGACACTTGCACTGACTGCTTTGTCCTCTATCATTTGTTGGCATATATGGATGAAATGCAATAAGGCAATTTTCGAAAATGGGGCACTTTCCATCACTATAGTGGTTTATAAGACCTTGGGGTTTTTAAATACTCATGCAACATCTTTTATTGGGCATACAAAGAGTAGGGTCCAACTTCCTCTTCATGTGAGGTTTCAGGTGAGCTGGTTTGATGGAGTTGCTTCATAAAATGGATTACAAAGTGGAGCAGGGGGGATAATCAAGATCAGTAACACCATGGTGTATAAGAGGTCTTTCAATTCTAGACTTGGCTCAAACAATAGGGATGAGTTACTTGGTGTTTGGAAAACACTATTACTTGCTACAAGATTACATATCATAGAATTGCAGATCATTGGAGATTCAAAAATCATTATAGATTGGTGAAATGGCAATGAGAGACTTCAGATCATCACTTTAGATGGATGGAAGAAAACAATAAGAGACTTAAGCACACAATTTAGAGCTATCACTTTTACCCATACTTACCGAGAATTCAACAAGGAGGATGACGAACTATCAAATAAAGCACTCAAGGATCAGCTTGGTAAAATATTTTTCACACAGTGGGAAGAAGGAAATAAAGGCCCTACTAGACGTTTTAGAATTTTTTAGTGCAATTTCCTAGTTTAGAATAGAGTTGCATTTCCATGCGACAAGAGAATGTCATTTTGTGATGGTGACATTTTTGTATTTTGGATGGAGCTTTTCTGGGCACTCCTCTTTTGTAATCTCTTAGTTTTATAAGGTGAAGATTCAACCTTCAGTGGAAGGCTTGATTGTATCTCACATAACTTATGATGGTCCTCTTTTCGAAGAGGGTCAGTTGTTGTATGTAATTATATTTTCAATATAATGAGAAATTTTCTTTTGGAAAAAAAAAAGGTTGCAACAATTAGATCGAGTTATTTTCTTTGCCTCTCACCAACAAAGTGGTATCATAGTGGGTTGGGTCTAAGATGCCAAGGGATATGGAAGCTTGTGAAGCAAGATTCAGTTTGCAAGGAGAAAATGCAAATAAAGAAATTAGAAGGAAAAAACAAAGATAAAGCAACAAAGGATCGATCAATCATTCTAGTGTTGAGTGATACGTGTTTAACACCTTCTGAAGAATCACTAAGAATGGTTGTGCCTAATGTGGAGTAGTCAACAAGAAGAATCATGGATTTGTCTACAAGAAGATCGATAGTGAGCAAGAAGAATTGTTGAAGAATCGTTGCATTAAAGACAATAAAGAATCATTGAGAAGTGTTAGGCAGCATAAGCATAAATGTAACAAGATTATAATAGAAAAGAAAATAAAACCAAGATTAAACTGAGAACAACAATCACACAATTGGCACACTAATTTATGTGGAAACCCAATACGGGAAATGATCCAGATTTATGAGCGTAACGAAATGAAACCACATATTTATGAGAAGAACAAAATGAAACCATAGATTTATGATATTAACATAGAGACACAGTGAAAAATAACAAAGATACAATAAAACTTGGCTTATATTAAATAAGAAATATGCTAAAACTTGTAAAATGCAGACTGAAAACAAGATTGCTAGAATGGTGGTAGCTTATATCTAAGAAGAGATGTGAAATCTACGCTCATTCGAGAGAATATGAGTACAATGAGGCTCTTAAGGCCTTTTTAAAATAAACATGAATTCCAAAACCCTAGACATCCAAAAACCTGACCCTTGGASATGAAGCGCCAAAAGTCACGTGGGCCCCGTTGGGGTAAGTTAGTACATTAACTTCCAAGGGTCGTAACTTTTACATACGATCTCCGTTTAAGGCACACGATAGTTTGATGGAAAGGTATTGACTAGGAACTTAATTTAGGGGGATCAAGAAYAGTCATCAACTATTGTTGAGGTGCCTGATTGCGAAAAAGTGTTATGTAGGCCCTCAAAATGGCCCCGAAAGTTCAGGAACTGAAAACTTGCTAAGAATAGTAAGTTGCCAAAAAAATGTTTTGAGCCAGTTGGACAAGGTGGGTGGTCACAAAGATCCTCTTGGATCAATCCTCCTCCCTTGGGAAGCAATGGTCTCCATCACGTTGAGTTCCCCCATCAGATGAGGAAAGTTATGTTGAATTTGGCCTCAGGTGAGCCACTTGCCTTGGTGCAAGAGCTTCCCTACTTTGAAAACCCGATAAAGTTGGATCCTCTATTGGCAAGTGCCCTTGACCTATGTTTCCACGATATGATCAGTGGATTCATGTTCCATGTAGTTATGGTTGAGCTCTATTTGTGTTAATTGTTTTGCTATCTTTGAGGTGTCCAATAATGGTGGAAAATAAGGTCGAAGGAGCTCCACATTGAATACTGGGTGGAAGCCAAGGAATGGGGAAAGGTTTATCTCAAAATCATTGTCACCCACATCCTTGGTGATGGTGTAGGGTCCATAATGGAGTGGGTGAAGCTTCCGACAACGCCCTATAAGGAATTCTTTCGGAAAGTGAAACCAAACTTTGTCTCCCACCTGAAATTGGTGTGGCACCTAGTGTTGATCATGGCGTTGCTTGTACTTGGCACTAGACTTTTGTAAAATATCCTGAACTTGTTGGGAGATGTGTTGAATCTTCTCGATGAACTAGGTGGCCTTGTCAGCTCTAGTTGGAGCATGCAACGAGTCTCCCTGGGTGGTCGCAAGGGGTAGTGCAACATCCACGGGACCCAACTGCTGAAATACCAACCCCACCCGAAATGGGTTGTGGCCTTTTGAGTTATGTATGGATATATTGTAGTTGTGGTGAACATAGGGAAGACTCTCATTCTAGGTGCGGAGTGATTGGAATTGTACATGTGCATGATGTATATGATCGTCCGATTGACAACCTCAGTTTGGCCATCTGTTTGAGGATGGAAGGAAGTGGACTTGGTGAGCTTGGTGTCCAATAGTGACCAAAGACTTGACCAAAATGTGTTGAGGAACTGAATGTCGCGATATGAGATAATGGTTTGCGGGATCCCAAACTATACCCACACTTGTTCAAAGAAGATCTTGGCAGTGGCATCCACTGTGATTCTCTTCTTGCAGGCAACCATAATCACCATCTTGGAAAAGCGATCAAGAACCACAAAAACACAGTCATTTCCCCTCTTGGTGGAAGAAAGGCTCGACATGTAGTCCATAGAGATGGATTCCCAGGTCATGTTAGAAGTAGGCAGAGGAGTGTACATGCCTTGTTTCTTAATGGCATGTTTGGAAACAATGCAGGAAATGAAGGACCGAATATACTTGCTGACATCTTATCAAAGTTTCATCCAGTAGAAATGTCATTGCAACACTGCCACTATATTTTCCACGTCGAAGTGTCCTGCCACTCGACTATAGTGGGATTCCCAATTCAGCTTCGCTTGCTCACTTGATGGAACACAYAGATGGCCCAGATGGCACAACAACATGTCCTACAGATGGAAATTGGTGACATMTGTGTTTGMGCCCAACATCTTGTAGGTGTTGGTGAATTCAGGATCTCTCTCATAGAGGTGGGGCCATCTATAGGTCTAGTGGTCGTAAGATTATAGCACTATGGTACTTACAGACGACATCTGATAGTGTCTCACTATGATAGGCCACAAAGTGACTGTGTTGAGTGATGACTGCGCCCACAACATATTCTGAAGCATATGTATTGATATCAAAGGGTTGTTGTAGTTCAATAAATGAAATAATTGGGGCGGAGCAAAAGCATTGCTTCAGATCAATGAACGCTTTATATTGGGATAGGCCCCACACAAATTTTTCCTTACCACCACCTCTAGTTATTTGGCCGAGGGCCCACGCAATATGGGAGAATCCCAACATGAAATTTTGATAGAAATTGACAAGTCCTAGAAGAATATCTAAATCTCAGTGCACGTAGTTGGGGTTGGCCAGTCACGAATGGATTGGATCTTGGTTGGATCAACATGCACACCATGAGCATCAACAATGTATCTAAGGTACTAGACCATGTCCATGTTGAAGGATCATTTTTACAAGTTGGCATATAGCTTGTGCTGCCGCAAAGTGTGCAGAACCTATTGAATATGCTGCAAGTGTTCTGACAAGGTATTGTTGTAGATGAGGATGTCATCCAGATACACGACCAAAAAATAATTAGTGAAAGGCTGCAAGATATTGTCCATCGTCCTCATGAAAGTTTTTGGGGCATTTGTCAAACCAAAGGGCATGACCAACCATTCAAAAATATCTTATTTTGACTTGAAGGAAGTTTTCCATGCATTTGTTGGTTCTATTGGGACCTGATGGTAGCCGGACTTCATATCAATCTTACTGAATTATTTCTCCCCCTTGAGCTGATCAAGGAGATCGCCAATTCAGGGAATCAGGTACTGGTTCCTGACTGTGATTTTATTTATGGGGCTCAATAAGATCCTTCGGCTATCATTAAGGTGTCTGGTCGCGAAAAAACGTCATTTAGGGCCTCAAAATGGCCTTAGAAGTTTAGGAACTGAAAAAGTGCTAAAAATAGTAAGTTGCCAAAAAAATGTTTTGAGCCAATTGGACAAGGTGGGTGGCTACCAAGATCCTCCTAGATCAAGAAAAAACCATGGGGCAATGATAATCGAAATTCTTATTATTCAAGGGAGAATTACAATAGCCAAATCACATTCATACAACCATCCTCTCCTCTCATACACACAATCACTTCAGTATTGTGTATTTCTGTCACACACTCAATACACATTGCACTCTCAATTCTATGGATATGCTCATATATATAACATCTCTCAAACAATTAGACAAATTGAGTCTAATAAGATCCATGAGTTACACAAACAGTTAACACAAGAGTGCATGCATGCACATTCTAAATATAGTTGCATGCATGTGCATGTGACCGCATGGGAAATTTGTTGGCATGTTTCCAACAATCTCCACCATGAAAACAATTTACCTGATATATCATGCCCAAATTTATCCATCACCTTTCATGCAAGCCAAGAGAATCCAAACACCATCAAAGCTCCACAACTTCTCTAACAATACTGTTACGTGAACATGTCTGCACGATTCGCTCCAGTATGGACCATTCTGCCTCCATCGGTAACCTGTCTAATAAACCGATGCACTTCTCCCATTTTGATACACTGGACTGTTAGTCAAATGCACAACACTTTGACCACCTTTGTTGTTGGGAAAAATACCCTACGGACTAGCAAACGAGGGTCAGATTTGCATGCAGATTTTGACCGTAAAGAAATGAATTTTTAACCTACCACCCAAAACTTAAACCCCTCTTTCATGATACATGCATGGAAAGGAACTACTAACCTTTTTTATTGATGTTTGGTGTACATCCTCCATTACGCTTTGCCCGCTTACTTGCGCTTCTCCTTCCAAAGTTAACCTGCAATCAAGACAAAACACTATGCATGCATGCTACTTTTCTACTTGAGGGTTAGAAATTAAGCATAAATTACACAAATCATAGATAACTCATGCATTGGGACGGGAAAAGTATTCTTTTATTATTTTCAAAATGAATCAACTTACAATCAAAGTCGAGACCGACCATCGCTCCTTGATCCTGATCCTAGGCTCCTCCTCTTCTTTTGTCCTCCAACTGCTTTGCGTTAATTCTCCTTAGGCTTGAGGAAAGGCTAAAGGGTTGGGACAAATGGATTTGGCAAATGGGCAGAGTTTCTTTGCTATAATTTTCCTCCTCCAAATAGTACCCTTACCCCTTCTTTTATAGGCTAGAAGGAGCTATGGTTTTGGACGAACTCTCGGCCATGCATGGCCGAGAGTTTCAGTTAACTGACCCATAGCTTTTTGTCCCATCGTAAACTTTCCTATTTTTGTGTTTTTTTAGGTAAACGCGGGCTGTAGTAGGCCTACTAGCGTTCACACGCGTGCAGTAGTGGGTTAGGGCGCGTGTACCTTTTCCCAAGAGGATTTTTAAAGAGGTTGCTCAGCATATGTTTTGGCAATGAAGGTATATGAGTTGGCCTGATGCCAGGTAAGCATGTGTAGTGAAATTTAGGGTTATAACAGATGCCCCCTAATGTGTGAGGTCAGAAGAGCATCTGATGGCCGAAATACATTACCAATCTTTTACCAATCTTTACTGATATGCTGAATGAGTGAGCCCAAGAGTCAGGAATCAGGAGGTGCCATATGCAAAACAACAAATGTCTCACCGAGGCGGGCATACCCATGCTCGGGATAAAATAGAACCATGTCTACCAATCTAAAACGAAGAAATCAATTGGGAACCAGAGGAAGGGATGAACCTCNCGCTCCTTGATCCTGATCCTAGGCTCCTCCTCTTCTTTTGTCCTCCAACTGCTTTGCGTTAATTCTCCTTCGACTTGAGGAAAGGATAAAGGGTTGGGACAATGGATTTGAAAAATGGGTAGAGTTTCTTTGCTATAATTTTCCTCTCCCAAATGGTACCCCTACCCCTTATTTTATAGGCTAGAAGGATCTAGGGTTTTGGACGAACTCTCGGCCATGCATGGCCGGGAGTTTGAGCTAACTGACCCATAGCTTTTTGTCCCGTCGGCAACTTTCCTATTTTTGTGTTTTGTTAGGTAAATGCAGGTTGTAGTAGGCCTGACAGCATTCACACACGTGCAGTAGTGGGTTAGGGCGCGTGTACCTTGACCCAAGAGGATTTTCAAGAGTTTGTTCAGCATAGTTTTGGCAAGGAAGGGATATGAGTTGGCCTGATGCCAGGTAAGCATGTGTGGTGCAATTTAGGGTTATAACATAAACATAAAAAAAATGAAGCATACGACATAAAAAACAATAACCAGCAAGTATGCATACTCTAAATATTGAATTCAACGATAATTAAATACACAACGAAATAAATCATACACAGATAAATAATAATATAATAGAGAGAACTTATCTTTAATAAAAGAAAGCACTGAATCGTTGCCCACCAAGGAATTTCCACCCAACCGTAGACATTGTTGTTCCAAGTCTCAACATTAATGTCACCCCCAAGCTAGGGCTATGAATCCACAAGGATGGCTCCATAGTGTTTTTCAGCTTCCCAAAACAGTCAGTACTCAAGATCTCACAGGATTCCCAACACCCACAACAATCCAATAACCCAGATATCTTCTACCCAGCCTGCACAACCCAAGTGAATGGACCCTCTCGCTTCTCTGCTATGCAATCCTTCAGGTTGTCCCTCTTCTTCCAGGGATCCAGTTCAGCTAGTATAGAATATCCATGCTGGGGCTCTCAAGACTCATAGTTGTGAGCAAAGTTGGACACATTCCAAAGCATCTCAGACATGTAGGCCTCGATTCATGGCTGGATTACACTAGCAATCTCTACAACCAATAATACTATGGTTGCACTTCAACATTTCATCTTCCTTTCCCAAGATAATACATGCATGAGGAAATATGAATGTGTGAGGGAATGAATGGAGTGTAATCTCCATGAGACAGGTGACTAATGAGAAAGTGAGTGGATGAGTGAATGAATGAATGCATGAGTGAGGAAACCAGCAAAAGAACAAGAACGAGAATGGGAGTGATAGAGAGAACGAACCCCACCAACAAACCAAGGATGAGTTTATGTAATTCTTGGGAATCAAGAACCTCATGGAATTCCCCAAGAAGCTCACGTAACTAATTTCACCCATTAAAAAAATGGGTAATTAAAAAATGAAATAAAAACTTATCCCCTCAAGCCCCCTCTCTTGTGGAATCATATCCCCCTATAACTCTAATCCTTGTCTGTCTAGCAGCCAGTGATGAATTTATTATTAATAATGATCAAAATATTACATTTCTTAGGCACACTGACCTCTTTTAATTGTTTAGGAACTCTGGCCTCTCGGAAATTAACAAATACATTATTTAATATGGGGCTCAAAACTTGGGGTGTTACATCCCCTCCCCCTTATTTTGGCACTGTCCTCAATTCATATACAAAATAGGAATCAAAATTCCAAAATTTATTCAAAAATATATGGGTGCTCTGCCCACATGGCATATTTATTCTACCAGGTAGCATCTTCAGGACTGTAGCAGGTCCACTGAAATTTTACCAGCTCTGTAGCTCGATTCGAGATCATTTTGACTTTTATGTCCAATATTCGCATTAGTTGGACCTAAAATTGTTCCTCTATCTCTGCATGAATCAGATGCCAATCAATAACATGGTTAGGATCTACATATGTATTTAGAAAAGAGATATGAAATACATTATGCACATTCATGGAAGTAGGCAATGCAAACATGTATGCAACTGGCCCTATTTTGTCCAATATCTCAAATGGACCATAGAATCTAGTTGTCATCTTTGTAAAACTACCCAACTTCAAAGATCTCTTCTTGAGCTTCACTTTCAATATCACATGCTCCTCCACTTTAAATTCT
>JASDQU010307222.1:195509-205881 GCA_032191745.1 Picea mariana
ACATCTCAAAACCACAGGCTTACCCCTTCCTTAGCGCTTTTTTGTCTTTGAAAACAATAATTTGACCACTATCCCCCCTTTTACTTCGACCGAAGTCTCATAGTACCAAGTTCCATGACCAAGCACTTTGCGAGAGGTACTTATCCAGAGCTTCGAGATATCAGGGCTTCGGGTCTTCGGGATTCAGGGGTTTCATCTTCATCACACTTCATATTTCCCGAATACCAAACTGGAGAATCTCCCAAATGGACCCTTCTTTGGAGATTTGGGGCTCTGGGACTTCAGGCTTTGGAGGTTCTGACAACAACATACTCCGTTATCCTTGGGCGTAAAATCTCCAAACTTCCAGAGTTGCATAAACAACTATGCACTAGGGGTAAAACGTGACATAATTATGGAGATGACACATGGCCCATTCTACGAATGCCACGTGTCAGGTCATAATTGGCACAAAAGGTCTGTGAATATCATGAAATAGGATTACACATGGCAGGCATGAGGTGGTTCTACGTCACTCTCGGTGACATCAGCATGTCACATCACTCTAGCGCTCTATGACTCAGCTACTTTGGGCTTCGAATGTTTCTTCTACCATGCACCTCAAAACTCTTGAACGTCAAACTGGTAGACTCCCGGTCTATCGCTCTTCAGAGGTTCGAGACTTCGAGCTTCGAGGAACTTCACCACATAACATTACAAATCTCTCGAACCGATGATCTTCTGAACTGTGCTTCTCTGGAGTTTCAAGACTCTAACACTTTGAGGATTTGGGCTTTAAAGGATTTTTCAACTCCATCCAACAATTCCTCCAAATGTCGAACTTCCAAACAAACATTAATCTGTGTACATGTGTCCCCTAACTGCGAATGACTCGGATTGATTATATACTTCAGGACTTTAGAGAAAACTTATCCAAGTCACATAAGGACTAAAACTATCGAATTTCGAATACTTGATAATTAGTAGACACGCGTCCCAGACAATGAACAGTCATGATTTTCTCCGGAGTTCAGGACTTCGGTAGATTTTCTTCCTGGTAGCTCAAGGAGTCACTTTTCCCGTAGTGTCAAACCTACGAACTATCGTGAGATATATGGCTCACACTTGCCCATGCTCAAATAGGATGGTTGGGAATTGATATTCTCCATTGTGCCTCACCTCTTGATCTGTGCCTAATCCAACAGACTAGATATGTCCTTTCACAAATCCAATGGTCAAGTACTTCTTCCCGTGATCTACAACATAGATCCACTACGAGACTTTAGAGCTTTGGGGATTTTACCTCCTTTTCATCAAAGACTTAAAATTTGTTGAAGCAACGAAGTTCGAAGGACTCTGGTTCTTAATGACCCTGCACCTTCTCCAAATTCGATGGCTATGAAGGAATTGTCTTCTCCCGAACAGATCCAATGGTCCAAATATAAACTTGATCCCACGGTGGTGATCATTCCCGAATTCGAGAGAGACGGTCACGATCCTTCAATCCCTTACTAAGGATATCTGACTCTCTAGCTTCTATGTGATCTCTACAATGCCATTCCTTTTGAGATTCACAACTTCAAGGTCATAAATCAATCTCAACCACGAGACTCTGACCAACAGATCCCGCCCATACTAGCTCAGTGTTTCAACCAATAGCTCTGATACCAATCTGTAACATACCCAGCCACTCACAAGCCAAGCACGCTAACTTCTAGTCCCTTCTCTGGACTAATTAGACCCCCTTACTAACTTGAAATAACAAGTATGCATGAAAGTTTCACATGCATTCATCCATATTGATGCTAAACATAAAATAAATTAATCATATGACATGCACAGTAATAACCAACAAGCATGAATACTCTAAATATTGATTTCAACGATAATTAAATGCATAGTGGAATAAATCATACATAGATAAATAATACTATATCAAAGAGCACTTATCTTTAATAAAAGAAACCACTGACTCACTGCAGACCAAGGACGTTCCACGCAACCATAGACATTGTTGTTCCAAGTCTCAACAACAATTTCACCCCCAATCTAAGGCTACGAATCCACAAGGACGGTTCCAGAGTGTTGCTCAACTTCCAAATCTAGTCAGCACTCAAGTTATCACAGGTTTCCCAGCACCCACAACAATCCAAGCACCCATCTCTCTTCTACCCAGCTTTCACAACCCAAGAGAATGGACCCTCTCCCTTCTCTGCCATGAAGTCCCTCAAGTTGTCCTTCTCCTTCTAGGGATCCAGTGCAGCTGGTCCATAATCTCCATGTCGGGACTCTCAGGACTCGCAGATGTGAGAAAATTTAGACACGTGCCAAAGAATCTCATACATGAAGGCCTTGATTCATGGATGGATTACACCAATAATCGCTACAGCTAATAATACGATGGTTGCACTTCAGTAATTTGTCTTCCTTTCCTGAGCCAAGACACACATGAGGAAAGATGAATGTATGAGGGAATGAATGGAGTGTAATCAGCACGATAGGGGTGACCAATGAGAAAGTGAGTGGACAAGTGAATGAATGAATGCATGAGTGTGTGAGTGAGGCAACCAGCAGAAGAACGAGAATGAGAACGGGAGTGCGAGAGAGAACGAACCCCCCCAACAGACCAAGGATGGGTTTATTCAATTCTTGGGAATCAAGAACCTCATCGCCTTCCCCCAAGAAGATCATGTAACTGATTTCCCCCATTAAACAAAATGGGTAATCAAAAAATGAAATAAAAGCGTATCCCCTCAAGCCCCCTCTCTTGTGGAATCATAGCCCCCTATAAATCTAGTCCTTGTCTGTCTAGCAGCCAACAATGTATTTATTATTAATAATGATCAAAACATTACATTTCTTAGGAACACTGCCCTTTTTTAATTGTTTGGGCACTCTAGTATCTCAACAATTAACAAATACATTATTTCATATGGGGCTCAAAACCCGGGGTGTTACATTTTAAAAATTTTAATCTCATGCTGGTTGTTGTTGAGGATAGGGGAAACCTTTTCAAATGTCAACCTGCCTTTGGATGGCAAGGGATGTCTATAAGAAAGTGTAGATTTCCTTATTTGTCTCTCTAGGTTAGAAGCTACTCTATCACCATTAAGATCAGGGTTGGATTTTGAGGCTTTAGTATGCTTAGAGTTTGATTTCTTGAATCCCCTCTTGGGAGCCAGAGTTCCTTTGTAGATTTTCATTTATTCGAGTCTCCAAGTTAAATATGGAATTAAGTGTTGTGCTCAATCTTTGTTCACCATCAAAGATCAGATCTGATCATTGTCATTCTCCCAGGGAAATCTTTCTTAGTTACTCTGTTCCCTGGAAATGACACCATAAGATGTTGGTTCTAAGGTATGCACCTGACTGTTAAGGGAATATCTAGGCCACCTTAGTTGTTGGAATGATTGGTTTTTATAAGTTTGGTTTATTTTTTTTGATGGTTAGTTGAAAAATGAGGTTCAAGGGCAGGGGTCTAGTTGGACTATTCCACAATATTCACCACAATGTTTCCCTTAGCTAGTGGAATACATTCTAGCATAGGAGACACAAGATATAAAAGTAGGACAGAAACACTGACAAGCATACAATTTTTCACTTGTATCTAGAAATTTTAGATCTAACACAGTGCATTAAACCTAAAAAAATATTTGGAATACACTTCTCAATAGGATGTAAACACATTAGTTGAAAGAGAAAGAATATTTGTTTTGCATGACATTCAACATGCATCCAAATAAGAAGAAAATACAATCAAGATTGAGAGAAAAAAAAGCATATTCATCAGAAATTATATTCACTAAGTAGAAAACTTTGCATATCTTACACTTCATAAGACCAGTCTATATCCTGATAGCTTGATACCCAAAAATTTGAACCCCCTTACATTCACATATCCTTGTATTTATCTAGCAAAAGGATTTGAATTCCTATCTCAGATATAAATTCTAGAGTTAAGATTTGCATTACATTCAGACCTGTAGATATTAACTTCACCATTCAGTTTTGATTACAATTCATGAACACTTCTATAAATTGAGTGAAGTAGAGTTTAAGTGTTAGTTTGTAGGGATAACTCCCCTTTTCTGGTCCCATAACTTCGACCTAATAAAAACATTATTTTTATCAAAATACCTTTATTACAACTGAATGTAATATCTCAAACTAAAACGAAAAGATTCTATCATTGAAACTGGAGTCACTGTTGATAACTAGAGTGTAAAAGTTGCACAACAAAAGTCTTCAAAAATTGGAACAAGTTATTGACTTTGCATGGATCCACACATATGCCACTAACTAGAGAAAGGCCTTAACATTGGAGAAAAACTTGCATAGGATTAAAATTTCCTTACTTGTTGGCATCAACAGACTTAGATGATCTCCTTTAGGAACATGGAGGTCTTTTGGTGTTTTTTCTGCAACTTTTGATATTTTTTCTATAGTTTTGAATGTTGCATCTCAAGAGCTTGATTTTTTTGTTGCATCTCTTGAATTTTTCGCCTCATGTTTTCATTCTATTGTTTGAGGGATTCCACTTGTTTTTTTTTGTCCTCCATTTCCCTGTTACCTTCAAATTTAGGCTTAGCTTTTGTTTTCACTCTGTTCCCATTTTTAAATTCATGCTCTTCTTCAGTAGCAGGCCTATTGATATCAATGGAGAGATTATATTTCCTAGGTCTCATCTCATACCTGGGATTCTTCTCAGGTTTGTCTTCAACGATGTCTTTCACAGGTTCATGTAACATCAATATTTTCCCCTTTGCCTCTAGTTTGGGGTATTTTAAAACCTTCCCTAGGACATCCTATGTTTTTGGACCAGTGTCTAAAAAATCCTTCTCTAGGTCTAGGAACGTGTCTTCAAAATCTTTCTTTGGGTCTGGACCAGTAATGTACTCTCTTTCCAAATCAATAGGTTTAATACATGATCTTTGTCCCTTGTTTCTCTTCTTTTTGGTCTTTCCTACAAGCATTTCCTTCAAGGTGTGGATGGCCATTTCCTCCATGTTGGTAAACTCAGAGGAATCTTCATCAATTTCTTGATATTCTATTAAAATAGAATTTTGTGCCTTGAGGGATGGATCAAACAAGGCTTTGGAATTTATCCTCAGTTGTTTGGTTAACCTAGTCTTTCGATTGGGTTTAATTTTCATTTCTAAGACTTGTTTCCCCCTTTTATTTCTACCTAGTTTTTCCTTGTGAGGCTCCTCAATCTGTGTGTCCAATGGCTCAAATTCAATTGTAAATACTTCAGGATTGGCCTGCTTATTTCTTTGTCATTTGCTTGATTTCAATTTAGGAGTTTTTTCTACTTGCATACCTATGGGCACAGGTTCGACCTCAAGATGATGAGGATATGGTTGGACTGTTGAAAAGACATATTTTTTACCCTTTCTGACGTAATTTCTGACATAAAATTTATCACTTTTTTTGGCCCTTTGTTTCATTGAGGATGTTCTCAATTGAATCTGAGGCATTTCTTCTTTTTCTAGAGTGATGGATCTTGATTTGTCTGATCTGGTTCTTGTTTTTGTAGGTAAGTTATTTTCTTTAGTATATTGGGTGGATTTTGATGAACTTTGAGGTTCTGTGGAAACCCTATCTTCCTGGGGAATTTCACTCTCTTTCTCTATGGTTTTTGTTCAATTTATTGTTCTTTGGGATATTATTCCTATAACCCTAGTGACACTAAAATTTCTGCCCAAGACATTCCCAATTCACTGAGAGAAAAAAAGAACCAATATTTTTATAAACCGCTGATGGTAGAGGCTTCTGTGAGCAGTGTGTGGACAGTTTTGGACTCATTTGGACATCTTGGTTAGAATTTGAGAAGGTCTAATGGGAGTTTCATCTCTTTATCACCATTTAAATGCATGAGAAATATGAGATGATAGAAATGGAAAATTGAGAACCTACCTTTTCCAATGATGTACATTTGTATGGCTCACAGGATGCCCATCCATTTCTCTTTCATCCAAAGGATCGGGACGCCCTGGCTCCAATCTGGGATTTGATGCTCTACTACCAATAACTAGTTGCACACCTCATCCAGTAATTTCCCTTTCTTAAACCACCTCTCTCCACTGATAGAGAGAGAACTTGATCCAATAATAAAATTCTTTGTTATGTGGGTGGTTATATCCCCAATTTGTGGTTGGAATCCATCAAAGTTCTATGCAAATATCAAGGTAATTTTTGTATGGTTTCCATTGAAGGCACAGATGAAATCATACCACTCACCCCTGATGAATATATCCTGGATATATGGTATGGCCTCGAACAATTAGAGCCCTGGTGGCTCTTCTCTGTTCAGTTGTCAGCACTCTCAGGATGGTACCATCATACCCTAACTCCCTTTGTTGATAGTGGTGGCCAAGACTAAGAGTGACTTAGGGATCACTCAAAACCTGCAATGAAAACTGCACAGGAGAACAATGTGCACAATTTTGAGGGTAATAGGAACATGTGAGCACGATTCGGGTGCCAAAGAACTTTATTCAAATTTTAAAATTGTTTAAGTCATGAAAAAACAATAAAACAAAGTTTGTTTGTTGATTGCAAGAATGTTGGCATTATTGCAATCGACACTTTTACACTTATAGGATTAGGCTAATTCTCTTGTGATCCATGAGTGATATAAAAAATAGTGATAGGACTTGTCCAAAATCAAATAAAGAGATGACTCAACCTTATAAAGAGAAAAACAATTAACATAAGCAAAGAAGGGATAGCATAAAAAAAAAATGATTTAACACACAGTGAAGAAGAAAAAATAACTAAGAGATAGATTAACAGATGAATGGGATGGTTTTATTAGTAGAAGGAAGAGATGAAATCCTAGGATCTAACAGGTAATATGGTGACAGAGTCTCCAAGATCAAGGGGTGGAGGATTTTTTATCCACCCTATGCCTCCACCATCGGTTGGATCATCAGGTATCATTGCGCAAGTTGCGACTACAACATCATTCCATGCACCTATGCAATTTCAGACCTTATTGACTCAATAAGGGGGTCACCCCAACGAGTATTGTGAGATTTGCAGACACCATGGATATTCTCCAAGACATTATCCCATCTTACAGAAATATACATCTGTACTAAATACGATGTACTATGAATGTTGTGGGTCAACTACCCATACTGCAAAGCAATGGCATGCTTTAGATGCTCTTGTGAATAGACTAGAACTTTATGCCTTCAGAATTGATGAAACCCCTTAAGGGTTTGGAGGAGGTCATAAAGGAAGAGGAACTTTCAAAGGAGGCAGAGATGGCAGCAGAGGACCCACTCACTGCTACAACTGTGACGAACAAGGCCACGTTGCAAGAGACTGCCCACATCCAAGAAGACCATGGTGTTCACAATGTCGAAAAAATACCCATAATACTCAGGATTTTTCTAATCTAATCACATATTGAGAAGAAAAAGGGGAGACAATTTGATAAATTAAGAACCTAGGCCAATTGTGAAAGAGAGGCAGTCCAATATTCATGTTATAACAAGGGGAGGTGCAAAGACCGGATCCGATGTTGATCACCTTAATCGAGCTTAGATCCAAAATTTAATGCCTAAACCCCAATATGATCTTGTACAAAAAAATAAATTCTTTCAAAATGCAGTAGAAATTTTCCACCAAATGTCTAATTCTACAATACCAGAAGTTGGGAATCCAAGCTATACCCCTCTCTATCAAGTTGCGGAAAAATTGGTCCCATCCAAAGGCCCATAATATGATTCAAATAAAACTATTTCCTTATGGTTGTAACTCTTTTCTGGTATCCTAAACGATGAACACCTCACTCAGAATGTGTGTAACACCATTGGCATAGCTCTGGGAGTGGATGGAAACATAGAGGGATCTATAGTTGTTAATTTTCTAGAGAGAAATGCAGGCCGAATACATAGATGAAAGAAGAGGTCAAGATGTGAGTTCAAATTAAAATCCCATATTTATGGTTATGAAATTAATGATTCCATGTTGGATTTGGGTTCATATGTTAATATCCTACCAAAGAAAATGTGGGAATCTATGGGAAAACCCATGATGGTCTATTCCCTAATTTAGTTGCGCATGGAAAACCACTATTGTATTTATCTAGTAAGGAGATTGGAAAATGTAGAAGTAGATCTAGCCAGAGTCAAGAGTGTTCAAGATTTTGAGGTCATTGAGATCATGGGGGACAAAGATCCATATCCATCCTTGTTTGGAATTGACTGGGAATACAACAATTATGTTGTGATTGACCTCAAGAAGGAATCCATGACCTTCAAAGCAGATGGTATGAAAGTAATTCAACCTTTAGATCCATACCTAGGACCATGATACATTGAACCCTCAAAAGATAAAACAGAATCTAATGTCTTGGATCATCTATATAATGTGACTAAAGGAAACCACGTAGACTAAATTAATCCTATGGTGGATGGTTCAGTTAGTTGGAAAAGTATTCAGTCTGTCAGGGAATATTTAGAGGCAACTTTCAAAAACTGGCAGCAGGGACGATATGAAAATTTCTCAATAAGATGTGCCACTATTCGAGCAACTAGGTTGATTAGAACTGAACTATGCAAGCATCTATTATATGATGGTCTCTCAGATTTACACACTTTTTTGGTCAAAGTGGAAGAAACGTTTGGGGTGGAATAGATGATTTCAACACTTGATATCATTTTGCACTCCTCCCCAACTCATTGGTCGGCTACCCACAAAAGTAGCCTTCCTTCGTGGGAGGATGTCAAGCTTTCCCTGCAACATCAATTTGCCCCTCCTTCCCAAGTTAGTTAATAAAATCACGATTAGAAATTGAAGACTCTCGTTCTTACCCTCGACGCATATGATCGATATTCATATCTACGTGAGCATGTTGCACACTGTGTTAGGGTATGAACAGTCACACAACTACCTCAAGTATTTCGAGTACACCAGTTTGTTCATTCACTAGGACCAATCCCCACAGTCAGTTATATACATGAAGAAACCTAAAGGAAAAACCCTTGTTGGGATGTCCTTCAATGCCATTTTTTCCAAGATTTCTCTTTTATAGGTAAGTCCCCCGAACTTACTTTAGCATTTGCAACAAATTCAAATCTTGTTATTCATAGATAGGTTCAAACTCACCTATCTCCTATAGTTTTCTCTACGCATAAACACCTGCTCTGGTCTATATTTCACCCATATCTTGAGCCAACAAATCGTGTCGTTGCGCCACTAACAATTTATTGTGGTAAGGTTGATATCAGCCTCAATTATCAAAAATATTTAGAATACCTTAGTCATATTTACTTTAAATAATCCGAAGGCACTAGGACTATTCAAGATACCATTTCACCTGAAGCTAGTATCTCCTACACTAACCCTATAACATTGTGCAAGGTTAATATAGGCAGTACGAAGCAACCCAAGATAGCCTCTATATGGGATTATTAGGACGAACAGACCATGACTGAAACTCAGGCCCCATTGAGGGAATATGAGGACATATTCCCCACCAGCTTCTCGGAGGTAAAGGGAATTAGGGGCAATCTAGGAGAAATGAAAATTGAGTCGAAGCTTGGCACGAAACCTGTTAAGCACCAACCATACCATCTAAAACCTATATTCAAAGAAAAAGTAAAGAAAGATATTGATCACATTCTTATAGCTGGGTTGATCTTTCGAGTAGATGAAGCTGAGTGGATCATCCCTATTGTCAATCAAAGTAAAAAGGGTAAAGAGGATATCAGGGTTTATGTTGACTATCGAAGATTGAACTTTGTCTATGTTCATGACCCATTTCTGACTCCTTTTAGTGACGAAGCTTTAGATCAGGTCATGGGCATGGAAGAATATTCATTTACCAATGGATTTTCCAGATATCACTATGTAAGAATTTCAAAAGAGGAAAAGAATAAAAATACCTTCACAACATAGTGGGGATCATTTTCTTACAACATCATGTTGTTTGGGCTCAAGAATTCCCCAATAGTGTTTTCTCAAATCATGATTTCCACCTTCTGTGACTTCATCTATAAATTTATTGAAGTCTATTTGGATGATTGGACAATATATTGTCTACTCAAATATCATATTGGTCTCTTACAACTAATCTTGGATTGATGTCCCTAGTTACATATTTCCATGAACTTGAAAAAAGTGTATATTATGTGCACCCTTTTGGAATATTCTTGGACATATAATGTGTAGAGAAGGAGTATTAGTCGATTCTGCAAAAGTTGTGGTCACCGTCAATATGCCTCCTCCTATCTTTGTCAAGTAGTTGCAAACTACCTTGGGACATACTGGATATTAACATCGGTTTATTAGGGGTTGCGTGAGTATCACAACACCATTGGAACAATTACCAAGGAAATCCGAAGGATTTCACATAAATTCAGTCTGCGATAAATCATTT
>JASDQU010307222.1:205901-218093 GCA_032191745.1 Picea mariana
CTTCAAAGCAGATGGTATGAAAGTAATTCAACCTTTAGATCCATACCTAGGACCATGATACATTGAACCCTCAAAAGATAAAACAGAATCTAATGTCTTGGATCATCTATATAATGTGACTAAAGGAAACCACGTAGACTAAATTAATCCTATGGTGGATGGTTCAGTTAGTTGGAAAAGTATTCAGTCTGTCAGGGAATATTTAGAGGCAACTTTCAAAAACTGGCAGCAGGGACGATATGAAAATTTCTCAATAAGATGTGCCACTATTCGAGCAACTAGGTTGATTAGAACTGAACTATGCAAGCATCTATTATATGATGGTCTCTCAGATTTACACACTTTTTTGGTCAAAGTGGAAGAAACGTTTGGGGTGGAATAGATGATTTCAACACTTGATATCATTTTGCACTCCTCCCCAACTCATTGGTCGGCTACCCACAAAAGTAGCCTTCCTTCGTGGGAGGATGTCAAGCTTTCCCTGCAACATCAATTTGCCCCTCCTTCCCAAGTTAGTTAATAAAATCACGATTAGAAATTGAAGACTCTCGTTCTTACCCTCGACGCATATGATCGATATTCATATCTACGTGAGCATGTTGCACACTGTGTTAGGGTATGAACAGTCACACAACTACCTCAAGTATTTCGAGTACACCAGTTTGTTCATTCACTAGGACCAATCCCCACAGTCAGTTATATACATGAAGAAACCTAAAGGAAAAACCCTTGTTGGGATGTCCTTCAATGCCATTTTTTCCAAGATTTCTCTTTTATAGGTAAGTCCCCCGAACTTACTTTAGCATTTGCAACAAATTCAAATCTTGTTATTCATAGATAGGTTCAAACTCACCTATCTCCTATAGTTTTCTCTACGCATAAACACCTGCTCTGGTCTATATTTCACCCATATCTTGAGCCAACAAATCGTGTCGTTGCGCCACTAACAATTTATTGTGGTAAGGTTGATATCAGCCTCAATTATCAAAAATATTTAGAATACCTTAGTCATATTTACTTTAAATAATCCGAAGGCACTAGGACTATTCAAGATACCATTTCACCTGAAGCTAGTATCTCCTACACTAACCCTATAACATTGTGCAAGGTTAATATAGGCAGTACGAAGCAACCCAAGATAGCCTCTATATGGGATTATTAGGACGAACAGACCATGACTGAAACTCAGGCCCCATTGAGGGAATATGAGGACATATTCCCCACCAGCTTCTCGGAGGTAAAGGGAATTAGGGGCAATCTAGGAGAAATGAAAATTGAGTCGAAGCTTGGCACGAAACCTGTTAAGCACCAACCATACCATCTAAAACCTATATTCAAAGAAAAAGTAAAGAAAGATATTGATCACATTCTTATAGCTGGGTTGATCTTTCGAGTAGATGAAGCTGAGTGGATCATCCCTATTGTCAATCAAAGTAAAAAGGGTAAAGAGGATATCAGGGTTTATGTTGACTATCGAAGATTGAACTTTGTCTATGTTCATGACCCATTTCTGACTCCTTTTAGTGACGAAGCTTTAGATCAGGTCATGGGCATGGAAGAATATTCATTTACCAATGGATTTTCCAGATATCACTATGTAAGAATTTCAAAAGAGGAAAAGAATAAAAATACCTTCACAACATAGTGGGGATCATTTTCTTACAACATCATGTTGTTTGGGCTCAAGAATTCCCCAATAGTGTTTTCTCAAATCATGATTTCCACCTTCTGTGACTTCATCTATAAATTTATTGAAGTCTATTTGGATGATTGGACAATATATTGTCTACTCAAATATCATATTGGTCTCTTACAACTAATCTTGGATTGATGTCCCTAGTTACATATTTCCATGAACTTGAAAAAAGTGTATATTATGTGCACCCTTTTGGAATATTCTTGGACATATAATGTGTAGAGAAGGAGTATTAGTCGATTCTGCAAAAGTTGTGGTCACCGTCAATATGCCTCCTCCTATCTTTGTCAAGTAGTTGCAAACTACCTTGGGACATACTGGATATTAACATCGGTTTATTAGGGGTTGCGTGAGTATCACAACACCATTGGAACAATTACCAAGGAAATCCGAAGGATTTCACATAAATTCAGTCTGCGATAAATCATTTGACACCTTGAAGGAAAATTTGAGTACAACCCCCATTCTGAATTTCCCTAATTAGAGTGTGGAGTTCTATGTTCATATCGATACCTCTAGTATTCCTCTAGGTTCTATCATTACACAACCATGCGAAGGAAATATCGACCATCCCATCTACTTTTCAAGTCGAAAATTATCTCAAGCCAAACACAACTACACCACAACATAAAGGGAAGGTTTGGCCATGGTATTTCTTTACAAAAAAATTGACACTATTTGTTAGGTGGTCACTTAAATTTTTTTCGTTGATCATTCTGCATTAAAACATCTCATTAAAAAACTTGTCTTAAAAGGAAAAATCTATATATGGTTGTTATTGTTTCAGGAATTTTGTTTTGAAGCTACCTCCAATCCTAGAAAGTTTAATGTTGGGTTCCATCACCTATCTTTGTTAGAGTCTGGGAAGATGACATAGCCCTAGACGATCAACTTCCTAATGCATATTTGTTACGCATTGAAGCTATTCCAAACTATTTATTAGACATTGCGGTATTCCTCACGACTGGTACAACACCTGAGGGATATTTCAAAACTCAAATAAGACACTTAGTCATCAGGGCATCAAATTATCAACTTATCACAGGACAGTTGTACAAGTCGGGTTTGGATAGTATCTTGAGGAGATGTGTTTTGGATCATGAGAGACCATATATCTTATGGGATTTCCATGGTGGAGTTGTGAGTGGACATATTGGTGGTAATTCTACTGCATAGAAGATATTACAAGCTAGTTTATGGTGGCCTATAGTGTTTAAGGACGTCAAAGCATATGCCAACAGCATGTGATGTTTTTCAAAGAGTAGGTAAACCCTCCCAGAGAGATGAACTACCTCTATACCCTATCAGATCTCTACAAGCATTTGAAAAGTGGGTTGTTTATTTCATTGGGCCCATAAACCCATCGGCTCAACATTTCAAGACCAGGTACATCATTACCGCAACATATTATCTTACGCGATTGATTGAAGCCGCACCAATACGAGACTGTTATTTCGATACCGTAGCCATATTTATTTTTGAAAATATCATTGCTCGATTTGGTTTCCCTTGGATTTTAACCAGTGATTAGGGTGTGCATTTCATAAACATAATTATAGCTTCTCTCACATGTGAATTTCTGATTCAGCATCGTAAGAGAAACCCTTACCATCCGCAAGCTAACGAGATAGAGAAAGTGTTCAACAAGATTCTGGAAAATGAATTGAACAAGTTATGTTCCAAAAACCATGAAGATTGGGACAAAAGAGTTCCAATGGTACTTTGGGCCTATCAAATCATCACAAAGAAATTACACAAGTGTACCCCTTTCCAATTAGTCTATGGATGAGAGGTCATGGTACCAGTTGAATTTATATCACCAAGTCTATTTGGTGCACAAGCTACCAAGATGACTCATTATGAATCCCTCACATCTAGAATTACGGAATTCATGCAAGTGGATGAAAACATATTTTTAGAAAGCTTTCATTAGACTATCGAAAAATCTCAACAGAAGGCTTGGCATGATCAACATATCAAGCATAAGTATTTTTTGCAAGGAGACAAAGTTTTTTTATATGATAGTAAGTATTATAAGCATCCTGGTAAGTTACAAATGCACTAGATTGGACTGTTTATTGGTGTGGAGATACATGATTTGGAGCAGTTAGAATCGTTCATATCAATGGTATCCTTTATCATGGTTGGGTGAATGGTGCATACCTAAAACCCTGCATATTTTCTCCATAATCATTGTCGCATAGCCCTCCTATGTCGGGAGTGGCTTGCCTAGGTAGGATTTCTTGTTGTATTGCAAGTTTATTTTCTGTCAATAATATGATGACACTTTAATTAGGTTACGTGTTCTCGAGTCTAGTTCGCCAGTCCCAATCATCCACCTCGGATATTTAATTTGTGGTTGGGGAGCTTGTCATCACATCCTTTCATAGCTAACATCACCCATATTTATGTTCCATGTCCATATGCTATCACATGGGTCGTTATATCCATTAGTACTTTATGTTGACTTGGAAGCTGCCTATAATCCTAACCATATTCAATCTTCACAAGGGTCCATCCTTTTGTGTTCCTCCACCAATATAGCCATTAATTTCTTAACTTAATCGGATATCCCGCCACCATCTTGTCGGTTATTTCTTTAAAATGACCATCCCATTGAAAATCTTGGCTTAATTAGGGGATTTTTGTCGATATCGACACCAATTTTATCAAGTTGTCATAGTTAATGCATGGTTTCCACCTCACTTCCTATTGGCACAGGGGCAGACCCAAGGTTCAATGCTACAAGAGTGCACCAACAAAACCCTAACTACCGGCCCTTTCAGCAACACCTGCGAAGAAGATGAAGTCTCACTCGAGGTAGAGGCAGAGGTGGTTGTAGGACTCAAGTGTCTGCAACCTAAACCGGGACACAGATTTGTGATTATGTCACTTACAAAGCACTTGATTTGATCATTCATCAGTATTCAACCCTTATTATACTTCGCAAATAGCACATAGCATCACAACATTCACTTAGATCTAAAGTATCTTAATACTTAGCAATAGTAAAATAGATCAGATCCAGTAGATCAACACTAAGCATCTTCATACATACCAAATCTACTATCTAGACACATCTATTGAAGCACAAAGCATAAGTATATCCATCTAAACATATCAAAGCACTTAGCAAAAGCAGAGATAAGCACATTGAGTCAAAGCACAAAGCATAACACACATATTTACGTGGTTCACCCCCACCCTGGGGCTATGTCCACCAACTCTTCTTCTTTATTATCATCGTCCAATCGGTTAGAAGCACAGATATGTAGAAACCCTTACTTTGCACAGGACAGAAGATTTGTGCATCTCTCTAGATCCTTCTTCCTTGCCTTCCAACACAAATCTTTCTAGATCTTCACACAGGAACTTTCACTAAGCTCTACAAGTCTATACAGAATGCACAAAAATCTCGATCACATAGATCCCTTCTTGGCACTTAGCCCACATCACATAGATACAATACCATTTTCTACTAGATGCATAGATGTCTATTTATACATTTACAAAAGTGGTCCTAAGTGTAGGTGAACCCACGGGCCGACATCCCTTTCCCATTACATATTCATAAAACCCAAAATAGGCCCAAAAGTGGGTCGAGACCCTGTGATCTCTGCTTCATCTGGAGCTCCATATTTGATAGGTTGTCGAAGTCCCAAAATGGTCAAATATGACTAAGTGTTCCCAAAACTTGGTCAAGGGCCAAAAGGCCCCCAACACTCACCTGTGACTCGTCCCGAGTCACTTTGGTCTGAGAAATTTTGCTTTGAATGCCTCAGGCTTGGCTCGAGCTTCTTTGACCTGCTATAGTGCTACTGCCTCTTTCTCAGTGAAGTCCTGGATGAGCGCGTCATTGACTGCTCCTTCTAGGCGTTGTTCTCTTGTGATGACAACTTGTTCTAGCTCAGCTCCTTGGCTTTCAACTTTGGTGAATAGTTGGCATGCCTTTTCTTGCACTAGTTGAAGTCATTGAGAGACTTCCATCACTTTAATTTGTATTGTGTGGATCTGTTCTTGGGCCATGCGTTTCTCTAGAAACCTCTTCATTATTTCGACTAGTGACAAGGCCTTCAACTGCGCTCGTAACATATCTGAATGTTTCTTTGCTTCTTGGAGATGCGACTTCAATACCTACAATTTCTCCGTGAGGTTCTCATAAGTCTGAGTGCTCCTAGACCTCAGCTGCTTGCACTCCAAGGCAAGGGATTTCATTCTGTCAACTGCGCTGTGAGCAATTGCCTCTCTTAGGTCTCTGATTTCTTGAGGATTCTCAGGCACAGTACAAAGTTCCAGGTCTGCGATGCACTGTTGAAGCTATTAGATCACTTCTTCAAGATGTGCCACCTATTGTGGAACCCATTCTTCTGTCTAGACTTCGATGAATATCACAGAGAAAAGTGCTCTATTGACCAATTCCTTTATCTCGAGTTTCTCTGTGAGCAACTGCTCCTTGCTCTGATGTAGCTCTGCTTTCTCTTTGTCCCACTGCGCTTGAAGAGCAAGTTTTTCTCATTTTGCAGCATTGTGCTTCTTGACAAGTACTCCTTGTATTTGTGTCAAAGGCTAGGTGTCTTGCGCTGTGTATTCTTGAGCTCGTCCAAGGTGAGCTTCAACCATATCATCCATCTAGTGGAGTTGAGTTGGCTCATCTCCTGGTTCTACTATTCCTGCTGTCAGAGGCGCTGTGGAGACTGCGTAGCTAGACTGGAGTTCCTGTTGCACTCCTTAGAGTTCAATCATGATACGATTATACATCTTCTCCCGCTTCACCTCCTTCTTCTCTAATATATCCTATGAAGCATCGTTCATAGATGCAATGATGAAATTAAAATCATCCAATGTGAGGGTAATCCGCATCTTGGTTACAAGGAGTCTAGGTTTCCTCTGAGAGAAAGATTTTGGAGGTGAAACCTTCCTTTTCTTTGACAAGTCCTCTTCATCCCTAGGTGGTGGTACTTTGCCTTTTTGTTGTTCAATTTCTGTGCCTTCTATCTCTTTTCCATCATCCCCTTCGTCTGGTGAAATGGACGCATTCCTTACAGATGTGTTGTCTATATCCTAAACTTCTGCAGGCTTCTTCATCTTACTAGGTCCGGGTGTATCCTGCGTAGCTTTCAGGCTTTCTACATGAGACAAATCTACAGGGTTGGGTGGAATAAGGAAGTCCACTGACTATTCCTTAGTGATTTCCTCTAAGTCTTCCTCCATAAGTTTGTAATAGGAATGTAACTATTGCTTATGGCCATCTACACGTGTTGTTATATAAATAAAGTGGTGGTCTGCGCTGAACTTCATTAAGGGTCGAAACCTGTGGAGGGTATTCGGGGTCATCCGAGGCTCGGACTGGATGGCTTGTTTCAAATGGTTGTAATAGGCATGGAAGACGGCATTGGATTGCCACTGCTTTTTCATGTCGCTAGAGTACCATAGCGTACAAAACTTCACAGCTAGTGGTTCAAAGGGTTCGATATCCAAGAAAGTGGTGCCTTCTGATAGCTCCCAGGCGATGAAAGCGATCAATATGAGAAGCCAGCTAAAGTGGAACTCATACCCCTAGTCTTTTGATTCTCTGAAATCAATCTCTAGTTGGTTTACAAGGTACTATGCCCATTTCATCTGTAGTCCCTCCGCACACTTTCCTGCGATGTCAAATATGAATCCAGTCACTTGGGTTGGTCTGTTCTTGCGAAGTAGCTTGCCCGTTATCAGCTAACAAGAAAGGTGCACTGCGCCATTCAGGATAGAGGCTACCTTGTAACCTCGCATTCCCTTCTCGACATTGCCATAAGTCTGTTTGATTCTCTGTGCTAATGCTTGGTTTGAGGTCTTTCCAAGGTAAAAATTTTGTGGGTCAGGGCCCTGCATGCTCAGCCCTATGATCTGATTGATCAAGGTCGAATCCACAAAGATGTGATGGTTCAACCATAAGTAACCGTTGTGGTAGTAGGATAACAATAATTTCACGCATGCATTTACTTCCTAGTGTTGGCTGATGTGTGGGATCTTCATCACATTAAGCAGTGTGGACTACATGAGGTTCTAGGTCCATGGCTACAAGATAATCTTCAAATTCTTGCCTTTGGTCCTGGTCAAGTACTTATGCTGGGCTAACATGCTGTAAGATTTCCGGTCGCCAAGGTTGAAGTCACTAAAATTCAAGGTTGCGAGCTTATCCTGGTTGGCTTGAATTGCGCGTATCCCTTTTGGGAGGTATGTCGTGACCAAAGTATTGTCAAAATCTCTGGGCACACTATCCTGGTTGATGGTGCCTCTTAGAGGGGGTAGGTAGGCATGTAGAATGCTCGGAATCATCTTGGCATTCGCGATATCATCTCCATGCTTCGTTCTCATCTCTGTCGCGATTCTAGAATTTCTTGCTCTGTGAGTAGTCGATGGAGAAGCTTGGACTCCTCCTGTCGATGATGCTTACACACCTGCAGAAATCCTTCTTTTTGACATGATTTTCTTGGTTCTAAGATCAGCGAGTACTTCCTTCACAGATTCTTCAAGTGTGCTAAGCTCTTCGGACATATGCGCTTGGGGTTAATATCGGGGTCACAATGATCTTAGACACTACACAGGAATGAACAACAAGGGCATGATGATCACTGTATACACTTGCTAGTCTGCGGGATTCAAATTCTCAGTTGGAAAAAGTGTTCTTCGGGCATGGCGTGATGAGATATATAGGCGATCTTGGCAACGGTTTTCTTTGCAATGGGTATGAGCCTCATTAATTCTTGTTCTGTCCATTATGGTGCAGTCCAATGGTCTAGTGGTGAGACATCAATTCTTTTCGATCCGTCTTTAATGGCAGTCAAATGGATACATCAGCCTCTAATGGCTATATTGCTTTGCCTCGACGAAGTGGCCTATGTCGCTAGTCTGATATCTCAGTGAAGTTCAAATTCTGGAAGTTTTCCTTCTGCGAGGCTCCCTCTGGAATCTTCTATAACTTTTCAATCTTAGCCTTCTTCTTACTTAGCTTCCTATCCTTTTTCCCCATGAGCTTCATCTTGGTGGTTCTCTTCCCATTCTGATTCTTATTTTCCTTGGACATAGGTACTTCGCTCTGCTGAGATTCTCTCCTAAGACTCAGGGGCAATACTTCTTCTATATACAAGATAGATACTTCAATCTTTTGTGACTCCTCTAATGCTCTTGCAGCTTTGACATCTGGGCTTCTAGTGTCAAATAGCTTCAATCTGTTTTCCTATTCTTCAATCAACTGTGTGATCTTCTAGGTCATGAAATCTTTTAAATCTTGTCTCTTTTTTTCTAAAACCTCTTCTTCTTCTTTCTTTCTGGCTTGATCTCTTTCAATCCAAGGTTTTACAAGTAACATAGTAAATGAGGTGTTGTCCTCAATAAATTTAATAATCTCAAAGTCTTCCTTTGTCGAAGTTCCATTGACTGTCATAGGTATCTGAGCGAGCTTTCCACATAACATCATCATTTTTCCTCTGAATAGTCCTATTCCTCCTAATGAAGGGATCATAGCAATCTTCCCTATAGCTTCCCAAGTTCTTTATGGTATAATGTTCACTTGTGTTTCTTCATCAAGACTATAGTCAATGTCAAAGTCTCCTATTCTTACCTCGATACATTCTTTTTATTTGAAAATCTCTGATAGTCTAACATATCGATGGTCATTTGGGGTCTCTTTCATTTGTATCAATACCTCCTCTGATTCGTGTTGGGGTTCTGCCTCTTCTGGATCTTCCTTAGGGTTTTCTTAATTCAGATTCATTTCTTCTAACCTAGCTATCATTCTCAGGCAGTCCAATACCTCATGGTCCATAGCTGTGAAAAAAAGACAACTAGATCCTCTGCCAGGTTAGTCCTTAGCAAGATGTCCAAGTCTTATGCAACTGTAATAAAGGGTCACTCATCTTTTTCTTTTAAACGATCCCCAAATTCTTCTATATTGTGCACTAGGATCATGGTAGCTAGTCTGCAAAAAATTCTTTATATGATCCTACATCCATTTGTTAGTCCAAACATTCTTTCTATGCATAGGTATAACATATATATCACTATTCTTATCAAATCTACTCATATCAAACTCTCTTTCATCTATTAATGCCCTAGTTTTTAAGCTAGGATAGAATCTATCAAACATACCTAGATCCATGCTTTAGAAACAAAAATTTCCACTTATCTTACTTTTACAGAATACAAAACTTCCAGATCTAAAAAAAATTAACTATTCTTACCTTTATCAAAGCACAGAGCTTACAGATCTTACCTCTTTTCTGTAGATATGACCTCTTTTCTTCAGAAACTTCCACTTTTACTTTTCTTAGAGAACAAAGCATTCGGATATTGCTTCTTTTCTTCAGATCTCTCCTTCCTTTATTTGCACAGAGATTTTCAGATCAAGTGGAATATTGTGCACTAGGGCACAGATCCATGCATAGAGCTTCCACAATTTCAGGACGAACCTTTGCACAAAGCTTCTTCTCCCTTAGTCCCAACAATCATAGTTTCAGGTCCCGACAATGGAACCATTTGTTGGCATAGGGCTAGACCCAGGTTTCAATGCTACCAGAGAGCACCAACAAAACCATAACTACCGGCCCTTTCGGCAACACCTGTGAAGCAGATGAAGTCTCACCTGAGGTAGAGGCAGGGGTGGCTGCAGGACTCAAGTATATGTAACCTAATATGGGACACAGATCTGTGATTATGTCACTTACAAAGCACTTAGCTTTGATCATTAATCAATATTCAACCCTTATTATACTTCCCAGATAGCACAGAGCATCGCAACATTCACTTAGATATAAAGTATCTTAATACTTAGCAACAGTAAAATAGATCAGATCTAGTAGATCAGCACTAAGCATCTTCATACATACCAAATCTACTATTCAGACACATCTAATGAAGAAAAAAGCATAAGTATATCCATCTAAACATATCAAAGAACTTAGCAAAAGCAAAGATAAGCACATTGAGTTAAAGCACAAATAATAACACACATATTTACGTGATTCGCCCCCACCCTGGGGCTACGTCCACCAACTCTTCTCCTTTATTATCATCGGCCAATCGGTTACAAGCACAAAGCCGTAAAAACCCTTACTTCACACAGGACAAAAGATCTGCGCAGCTCGCTAGGTCCTTCTTCCTTGCCTTCCAACACAAAGCCTTATATATCTTCACACGGGGACTTGCACTAAGCTCTGCAAGTCTATACAGAATGTGAAAAACTCTCGATCACATAGATCCCTTCTTGGAACTTAGCCCACATCACATAGATACAATACCATTTTTTACTAGATGCCTAGATGTCTATTTATACATTTAAAAAAGTGGTCCTAAGCATGGGTGAACCCACGGGCCGACATCCATTTCCCATTGCATATTCCCAAAACCCAAAATGGGCTGAGATCCTATGATCTCTGCTTTGTCCCGAGTCACTCTGGTCTAAGAAATTCTTCTTTGAATGCCTCGAGCTTGGCTCAAGCTGCTTCGACCTGTTGTAGTGCTACTACCTCTTGCTCAATTAAATCCTGGATGAGTGCATCATTGACTTCTCCTTCTAGTCATTGTTTGGTTGTGATAAGGATCTGTTCTATCTCGACTCCTTGGCTTTCAACTTCAGTGAACAGTTGGCATGCCTTCTCTTGCACTGGTTGAAGTCATTGAGAGACTTCCATCACTTTACTTTGGATCATGTGGATCTGTTGTTGGGTCGTGCGTTGCTCTGGAAACCTCTTCATTATTTCAACTGGTGACAAGGCCTTCAGCTGCACTTGTAACATATATGCATGCTTCTTTTCTTCTTGGAGTTGCAACTCCCATGCCTGCAATTCTTGATTCTCCATGAGGTTCTCATAAGTCTAAGCGCTCCTAGAACTCAGCTGCTTTCACTCCAAGGCAAGGGATTTCATTCTTCCAACTGCACTGTGAGAAGTTGCCTCTCTTAGGTCTCTGATTTCTTGAGGAGTCTCAGGCATAGTATGAAGTTCCAGGTCTGTGATGCACCACTAAAGTTGTTGGATCACTTATTCAAGTTGTGCCACCTGTTGTGGAACTTGTTCTTCTATCTGGACTTTGATGACTGTCACAGAGAGAAGTGCTCTATTGACCAATTCCTTTATCTCTAGTTGCTCTATGAGCAAGTTCTCCTTGCTCTGTTGTAGCTCTGCTTTCTCTTTGTCCCACTCTGCTTGAAGAGCAAGTTTTTCTCATTTAGCAGCATTGCGTTGCTCGACAAGTAATCCTTGTACTTGTGTCAAAGCCTGGGTGGCTTACGTTGTGTCTTCTTGAGCTCGTTGAAGGCGAGCTTTGACCATATCAGCAATCCGGTGGAGTTGATTTGGCTCATCTCCCAGTTCTACTGTTCCTGCTGTTAGAGGCGCAGTGGAGACTGCGCGACTAGACTGGAGTGCATGTTGCACTCCTTGGAGTTCAATCTTGATACAATTATACCTCTGCTCCTGCTTCTCTAATATCTATTGTGAAGCATCGTTCACAGCTACAAT
>JASDQU010307222.1:218143-231071 GCA_032191745.1 Picea mariana
TGGAGTTCAATCTCGATACGATTATACCTTTGCTCCTGCTTTGCCTCCTGCTTCTCTAATATCTATTGTGAAGCATCATTCATAGCTGCAATGATGAAATTAAAATAATACAATGTGAGGGTAGTTCGCATATTGGTTACAGGGGCTCTAGGTTTCTTTCGGGAGGAAGATTTCATAGGTGAAACCTTCCTTTTCTTCGACGAGTCCTCTTTGTGCCTAGGTGGTGGTACTTCGCCTTTATGTTGTTCAATTTCTGTGCCTTCTATCTCTTCGCCATCATCCCCTTCATCTGGTGAAATGGACGCAGTCCTTACAGATGTGTTGTCTATATCCTGAACTTTTGCAGGATTCTTCGTCTTACTAGGTCCAAGTGCATCCTGCGCAGCTTTCGAGTTGTCTACATCAAACAAATCCGAAAGGTTGGCTAGAATAAGGAAGTTTGCTGACCATTCCTTAGTGATTTCCTCTAACTCTTCCTCCGTAAGTTTGTAATAGGACTGTAAATATTTCTTATGGCCATCTATGCGTGCTGTTATATAAATAAAGTGGCGGTCCACGCTGAAATTCATTAGGGACCAAAACCTGTGGAGGGTATTCAGATTCATCTAAGGCTCGAACTAGATGGCTTGCTTCAAATGGTTGTAATAGGCGTGGAAGATGGCATTGGACTACCACTTCTTTTTCATGTCACTGGAGTACCATAGCATACAGAACTTCACAGCTAGTGGTTCGAAGGGTTCGATATCTGGGAAAGTGGCACCTTCTGATAGCTCTCAGGTGATGAAAGTGATCAGTATGAGAAGCCAGCTAAAGTGGAACTCATACCCTTGGTATTGTGCTTCTCTGCAATCAAGATCTAGTTGGTTTACAAGGTATTGTGCCCAGTTTATCTGTAGTCCCTCCACGCACTTTCCTGTGAGGTCAACTATGAATCCAGTCACTTGGGTTGGTATGTTCTTGAGAACTAGCTTTCCTGTGATCAACTAACAGGCAAGGTGCACTGCGTCGTTCTGGATAGAGGCTACCTTGTAACCTTGTGTACCCTTCTCGACATCGCCATAAGTATCTTTGATTCTCTACGCTAATGCTCGGTCTGAGGTCTTTCCAGAGTAAACATCATGTGGGTCAGGGCCCTACATGCTCAACCCTGTGATCCGATTGGTCAAGGTCAGATCCATAGTGATGCGACAGTTCAATCATAAGTAACCTCTGTGGTAGTAGGATAATAGAAATTTCACGCATGCGTTAACTTCCTGGTGTCATCCGAAGTGCGAGATATTCATCACATTAAGCAGTGTGGACTACGCGAGGTTCCAGGTCCATGGATGCGGGATAATCTTTGAATTCTTTTCTTTGGTCCTGGTCAAGTACTTATGTAGGGATAACATGTTGTAAGATTTTCGGTCTCCAAGGCTAAAGTCACTAAACTTCAAGGCTGTGAGCTGATCCTGGTCGGCTTTCACTATGCGTATCCCTTTCGGGAGGTACGTCATGACCAAAGCATAGTCAAAATATCTGGGCACACTGTCCCAGTTGATGGCGCCGCTTAGAGGGAATAGGTAGGCAGGTAGAATGCTCAGAATCAGCGTGGCATTCGTGATATCATCTCTATGCTTCATTCTCATCTCTGTCGCGATTCTAGAAGTTCCTACTCCACGAGCAGTCGATGGAGAAGCTTGGACTCCTCCTATTGATGATGCTTTCACACCTGCAGACATCCTTATTTCCGACATGATTTTCTCAGTTCTAAGATCAGTGAGCACTTCCTTCGCAGATTCTTCAAGTGCGCTAACCTCTTCAGACATACGTGCTTGGGGTTAATTTCGGGGTCACAATGATCTTAGACAATGCACAGGAATGAACAACAAGGGAATAATGATCACTGTATACACTTGCTAGTCTACGAGCTTCAAATTCTCAGTTGGAAAAAGTGTTCTTCAGGCATGGTGCGACAAGATATATGGCAATCTTGGCAATCGTTTGCTTTGCAACAGGTATGAGCCTCATTAATTCTTGTTATGTTCGTTATGGTGTGGTCCAATGGTCTAGTGGTGAGCCATCAATGCTTTTCGATCCGTTCAGAGCGACAGTCAAACAGATATATCAGCCTCTAACGGCTATATTGCTTCACCTCAATGAAGTGGCCTATGTCGTTGGTCTGATATCTTGGCGAAGTTCAAATTCTTCAAGTTTTCCTTCTATGAGGCTCCCTTTGGGATCTTCTATAAATTTTCGATCTTAGCCTTATTCTTACGTAGATTCCTATCCTTTTTCCCCGTGAGATTCGTTTCAGTGGTTCTCTTCCCATTCTGATTCTTATTTTCCTTGGACATAGGTACTTTGCGCTGCTGAGATTCTCTCATAAGACTCAGGGGCAATACTTCTTCTATATATGAGATAGATACTTCAATCTTTTGTGACTCCTCTAATTCTCTTGCAACTTTGACATCTGGGCTTCTAGTGTCAAATAGCTTCGATCTGTTTTCATGTTTTCCTTGTATTGCAAACATTAGTTAAACATAGAACCATCAATTAGAACTCATAATCTATGCAGAAGCACTGTAATGCATAAGAAAGCATGTAAAGAAACATCAGATTTGAAAATTTATCCCTTCATCATATTATCTTAAAGATATTTCTTACATCACAGACTCATAATTACATAGAAATGCTCAGTACTGACTCTTGGCTTCAGACCTCGACCACAGAGTTCTGATTTCCCAGTTGGAAGATCTCGTTCATTCCTGACTCTACTCTTCTTGATTTACAAGAAATAGCAACAACTGGCAACCAAAATTCCCAAAACCTTGGCTGATTCCAATAGACATGAACCAACCCAACCTAACCAACTGACCAACTATCTATCTCTTTTACAATTATATTATGTCCTATATATAGCTGGGTTATGTCTTCTTGTTCGGTTTGCACACCTTCTTGTTATGTTGCAATTGTTTGTTTCTTAGCTGGGGTTGCACTGGATTCCATAATTGTTTTATGTTATTCTTCCTTCCAGCCTCTGATGGAGGTTGTGCGACTCATGCTTAATAAAAAATTGTGCAATTCTTTCTCAAAAACGAAGGGCCCAATAGGCTCCGACCACAATCCTTGACTCGTACTCGAGTCAAGCACTTGGTTCTTTCACATTATCTAGGAGCAGTTGTTGTTTTCCCTTGTCTGGATTTTCTTCTTCTTTGAGCTCTTCTATTTGTGCCTTTTCTTCCTTCACCTGTTCAAACGAAGGGCCCAATTCTGGAACCAACTCTAATGCTCTGTGCTTTACTCTGTGAAACCTTTCAACTTTGTCCTTCCATTTCCAAGCGAGGAGTGATGCTACTGCCAGGAACTGTTGGGTCATGTCTTTAATGTACTCCTTTGGCTTGGATACAACCAACGAGTTCCATTCGGAGTCGGTTGTTGCGTCGACCTGGTGCATTTTCATACAGGTGGTTTGAATTACCGGTCAAAAATAACGCAACTCTTTCTTGGCTACAAACTATGATTTCTAGAGTGAATTTAGTTTGTTGTCGACCTTATGAATTTGGTCGAACTTCTGTTGCTGCTCCATGGGGTCCATTTTGACCGCAACTTCCTTGTATAGCACCTAGATATTTGTGCGTAGTTCCTCCAAGACTTGATTTTGTCGAGCGATGATGCCCATCCAATCGATGACTTCCTTGAAGATTCTGGTGCAATCTATTGTCTGCTTATGTAGTGTCACTCGGGCATTGTTTCCTTGCAGTATAATCTTCTGCATTTGTTCCTGCAGCTACCAAGGTTGTTGTCATGCTTCTTGTTGGACTTGTTGTAACTTTTCTTGTATCTTCTCTATGTATGTCGTGAGTTGTGTCCATGCCATTTGTAATAGCTCAATCTATTGCACTGGTTCTCTAATCTCATTGGCTTTGGGTAGGTCGGGCACAACCCTCTGAATATCTGGCCAGGCTTATGCAAGTTTTTCCTGCACTTTTCCAGTTTACGCTGGGCTAGGAGTCGATCATGTTTTTCCTCCATTCTACATGTTTTTACATATAACTGTTTTTTTCTGGTGAGCTTGGCTGAGTTCTCGGCATCCTAAAGCCTTTTCTCTGATTAGTCCGAACAACTATAATGTTGGCCACTATACCAGGTTGGTGGCTGATAGAGCTGCATCAGTGGGTGCTCTTATCTGTAAAGGGATTCTGCTGGCCGTTGAGTGGTCCAAACGAGTTTCTACTTCCTCTTACATTGGTGGCGATGGTGCAATCCTCAATCTTGTATCTTCGAGTAGAAGTTTCAAAACCTCTATTATAGTTATGCAGAGATTCATCAAGTCTGCACATTGTCGGGGGTTCTGGAGGAATTGCTCCATTTTTGCTCGCATGGTTGTTGTATCCTGATCCATTGTTGAGTCTGGCTCATTGGGTGCATCTGGTATCTTCGTGTTCTTTGGTACTTATGCATCATGCATCGTCATTTCTTGGGCATCCTCACCCTTGGGTGGTGAGGTGATTTGTTGGTTATGGTCGGCTTCCAAATCTTCTATGCTTATAGTGACTTCTTCTTGTGCGGAAGACTCAGGTTGTTATTCCTGCGTGCTCGGATTCGAAACATCTAGCATCGTACTTTTCTCCAAGACTTTGGGGTTGGGGTTGGGGATTTATGAGCTGGGCTTGGGGGATTCTCTGGTTATCTAGTCAAGCTACATATTCTCTAAGGTTGTGTTCTGATGTGGAGCGCTGGTGAGGAGATTTAGTAGTTGGATTTGTGGTGGAGGCTTCTCAACGATGGGTGTCGACGGGACTGTTTCAGGGTCCGGAACATCTTGGATGTTAATAATAGTGGTGGATTTGGTCATGGCGCGAGTCCAAGGGGTGAAATATGTGAGGGGTTGTGGGTTCAAGGGTTTTTTCGGCAAGACCCATTGTTATAGGCCTTTTCCCCAACGATTCGGTGGCAAGCATAGCACCCAGCATATGGTTGACCTGCGCACCTAATAGCACGACATTGGATGGCAATTGTGGGGGGGGGCAGCCTTTTCCTCCGCTCTAGCTGCAGTGTTTCTTCTTCCTCCTTAGAGTTGGTCTGTGTCGAAGTGTCTAGTTTTTTCTGCTCGGGACCTGAGCTCAGTCCCTCTCCTGTTGCCTTGTATTTTTTCTTACTTATCTCAGCCGAAAAAATGTAATGCATTCCTTATTTGCATGGGCCGTGTTTAACTCCAGGCCATGACATGACCTCCTTGTCAAATTCTTCCTCATCCAAATATAATGGTAGCAGTCCTATATGGAAATGTTCCTAGCTGGCATGTCTCAGCCAGATGCATGTGTTTTGTCGGTTCATGCTAAAGGCGATATTCCTCGTGTTGTTATTGAGGAGCTCCTGTAGGATGCATGGCCTTTGTGTTGCATATATAATAGCATTATACCACTTGGAAAATGTTGCGTTGTTGAGTGTTGTGTTCTTCGAGTCTGGTTTGGACTGCCATGGCTCGAACATCTTCGTCAGGCGCCCTTTATCTGGTATTGTCGGTTGTCTTCCCACTGGTGACTTACATTTGATCATTGTGAATTCCACAAGTAGGTATCCATAGGTAAAGGTGCCTTCTTTCTCCTGTGCCTCTTCGCAAGCGACTAGTAGTTCCTCCACCAGGAAACTACACCAGTTGAACACTGCTCCCTGACTACAGAAGTCGACAACTGATAGCGTGTCTAAAGTGAATTATCCCTTATAATAGGACCTCATAACCTTGCTGGCTATGACGTAGCAGCCAATCTGGACGGTTTCAGGCAGTATTGGATCAATGACTGTTGTGCGTCCTCCTCGCTTGGTGTTAAAATTCTCGTACAGGCTAAGCTCGCCTTTCTTCTTCCCATGCTTGTCAGGGCTCTAAAATCCCTTCGACACATCCTCTCCCTCGAAGGATAGTCCAGTAAGATGTTGGATATCCTATGCGTGGATTGGATATCACTTATCCAACCATAAACTTATGTCGTGCACTCTGCTGATCAAAAATTTCGTACAGTGCATGATTTTGCCTGTGGTGCCAAAGACTGGTAAGTCTCTGAGGTTCATGATGGTGGAGTTAAACATATTGATGAACTCCTTTTTCAGTATAAAGTGCATATCTTTCATTCCATCCAGGGATAACTCCCAAAAGACGTCTAGATGCATCTGTGGGAACAATGCTGACTCTGTGAGGTCAAGGTCGAGAAGATTAGCATGCTCTACCTTCCCTTTGAGGTCACCTATGATCTCGACCCGGGGGTTGCATAGATCGTCTGGTACTACTTCTTTTTTCATGGTGCTTAGGCTTGCTATAGCTCTCGGCATTCGCACTTCTGTGGCATATAAGAGCTAGGCTATGTCTTTAGCTTTTGCAATGGTCCCAACTAGTTCACACTACTGAGTGTGGAGGTGACTATTCTCATTTTTAGAAACAATACATTCTCAACCAAGTTCAAAGAGTTTTATGTCGGGCTTAATGAATCAGTTTTAGCAATAACTGCTACTTATCATGACCGTATAGATGCAATAGGGTGTGAGTTGTCCTACAGGATGGTTTTCTCAAGGGAAATCTGATTGGGCGATCTTGGTATTTACTCATCTGAATGGAATAGGGACGTGGACGAATTGAGACCTTTCTGTTTGACAGGTGGGTGTCCTGGCATGAAGTTCGATGGCATCTTGGAAAAATGCGGATTTATGACTTAATGGGTGACAGTCGGAGTACCGGAATGGAAATAAAGGGTGTGACTAGACAAGGTTTGTGTGGCCTTTAACTTAGATTGGATTTGGGTGCGTGGCCCCTCTAATCACAAAGGTTGTCCCCATCATTTTTTATGAATGTCATTAGTGAAATTTTCATACTTCAGGTTTTGTGCTATTGTGTCGTTAGCTATGTATCAACCAACACTTAAAAAACACAATTGAACTATGTGTTATGGCACAACACTATGCACATGGTCATTATTAACGAAATTTACAAAAAAAATTAGAACGAAAAACGAAACTCAAATCTAACTATTGTACAAGCTCTGTCAGATTGGAGAAACTGCCCTTCTTCTCAGTTTCGATAGAGGTAGGGCTTCATGTGAGCACCATTCACCCATCCCGGTTATAGCACACCATCCAGTTGTGCGATTCGCACTACTCCTAATGGTCAGATCTTTGCAACAATGAAGGGTCCCAACCAGTGCATATGCAGCTTGCCAGGGTGCATCTGGTATTGGTTGTCATAGAGTAACACCTTGTCCCCTTGTATAAATACCGTGGTTTTAATGTGGCGATCATGCCAAGATTTTTGTCTTTCCTTTTCAACCGACTGATGGAATTCTACCAGAAATCTGGTTTCTTCAAGTTCTTGTAGCTTCACAAGTCTCTGTGCCATTGATTCTTTGTCTGTCGTATGTGTGGCTTGTGCAATATACAGGCTTGGGGTGATGAACTCTATGGGCACCACTGCCTCTTTTCCGTAAAACAACTGGAACGGTGTGTATCTATGGAGTTTCTTTGTGGTTGTCCTATAGGCCCATATTACCATTGGAACTCTATCATCCCAATCCTCTCGGTTTGTGCCACGGACTTTTGTTAGTCCCTTTTCCAGGATTATTTTGAAGGCTTTGACTGTTCCGTTGGCCTGTGGGTGGTATGGGCTACTCTTGTGGTGTTGAATCAAAAATTCTGTGGTAAGTGTTGCTATAGTGCAGCTAATGAAGTGGGCTCCCTGATCATTGGTTAGGCTCCTGGGACATCTGAAGCGAGTAATGATATTCTCGAAAATGAACCTGGCGGCTATATCCGTCGAACAGTTCTATACCATTGTTGCTTCGGCCCAATGAGTAAGGTAGTCGGTTGTGGTAATGATGTATCTTTCCTTCAAATGTTTAGTTGTGGGTTTGATTGGCCCAATGAAGTCAACTACCCATTTCTCAAATGCCTGTAGAGCTCTAACTGGTTGTAGTGGTAATTCATCTTGGCATGATGGCTTGCCCACCTGTTGACAAACATCACATGATCTAGCATATGATTTTGCATCCTTGAAAAGTGTTTCCCACCAAAGTCCTGCCTGTAGAACTTTATGTGTCGTTTCCTTTCCTCCTACATGTCCTGCAATTCCACTATGGCATTCCCAGAGTATATCCTGCCTTATGTGATCTAGGACACATCATCTGAGGATTTGTCTAGCCCTATTTTATACAATTTCCCTGCAATCAAATGATAATCTGTTGCTCTGATGAACATATGGAATTTTTGGGTTGCGTAATATGCTTCAGGGCATGCCCCTGTGCTGAGAAACATTTCTATGTCCTCCAGGTATTCTGGTATGGCCTTGATCCTGAACAAATTTGCATCTGGGAGCTGGTCATCGAATGCTCCGCCACTTTCTCCTGACTCTAGTCAGGATAGATGGTCGGGTCCGACATTGCATCATCCTGGTTTAATGATGACTTTAAAGGAAAATTCCTCAAATAACAGCAGCCATCTGCAAATTCTTCCTTCCAACATAGGTTTGTTAACTAGGTATTTTAGTGTTGAATGATCAATAAAGAATTTAAAATGAGACCCTAACAGATAATGTCTAAATTTATGTAAACCATAGATCATTGCTAATCCTTCTCATTTTGTCATTGTGTAGTTTTGCTCTTCTTGTGACAGCTTCCGACTCGCAAAGTAGATCAGGTGATCCATAGCTCCATCTCCTGGTTGTGTTAAGATAGCTCCTAAGGCGATTATTGAAGCATCCACATGGATGTGAAATTCCTTCTCCCGATTTGGGAATATCAGAACTGGTGCTGTGATGAGTTTCTCCTTAAGTGTTTTGAATGATTTGTCACACTCGGGAGTCCATCGGAACATTTCATCCCTTTTCAAGAGGTTTTCTAGAGGTGCAGTAATGTTGGCATATCTTCGGATGAACCTGCGATAGTAACCTATGTGTCCGAGTGTGGAGCATAGTTGTTTAGCACTCGTAGGTGGTGGCATATTCATAATGACCGCAACTTTAGCTGGGTCCACCAATACTCCTTCTCGGCATACTATGTGGCCCAATAGATTTCCGTGTGGCACACAGAAGATACACTTCCTGAGATTTAATGAGATTTGCAGCTCTTTGCATCTGTCAAACATTATTCTTAACAGTGCTACATGTTCCTTAAGCATGCTATATATTATACAATCATCCATATAGAATTCTATGAACTTATGAATGAAATCTCTAAAGGCTGCTATCAAAATCCTAGAGAAAACTGCAGGGGCTTTCTTTAAACCAAATGGCATCACATTGTATGCAAAATATCCCCATTCAGTAATGAAGGTGGTTTTCCTCTTGTCCTCTTCAGCAATCCTAACTTGATGGCATCCTGAAAATCCGTTTGTAAATGAGTATGCTTCCTTCCCCGCAACCAATTCTAGGACCTCATTTATGAAGGGTGTTCGAAAAGGTTCATGCACACAGGAAGAGCTGAGGATTCTGTAGTCCACACAAACTCTAATATCCTCAGTGTATTTATTTCTTTGAATGACTATCGGGCTAACCCATTCTACTTCTTCTAATGGAAAAATGAGACCAACTTCTAGCATTTTATCAATCTCCTTCTTAACTTTCTCTTTTACTCTTGGGTTAAGACGGTATGGCCTATGTATGATAGGGTTGGATCCTGGTTTTAACTCTATCTTCATTTCTCCCATAACTCCTTTGATCCCCTTCAATTCTGAAAAAGTCTTTGGGAACAAATATTCGTATTCCTGCAGTGAACTATGTATTTCCTGACTGGTTTGCTCGTCACAGTAATTGCCCACCAAAGCTATTTTGGGATTCTCTTCAGTCCCTATATTGAGTGTATGCAATTTTAATGGGTGATTGTAGGAGCTATCAGTCTGGCTAGGTATGGTGTTTTGGATTTCTCTGTTCCCCTCGGTCTCTTTGATGGCTAGGTTTCTTAGTTCTTCTAATTCATCTAGGTTTTCTGAAGCTTTGCTAATCTGATAGCATTCTATGGGATTTTCGATCAAGGGTAAGTGGAGTTTAGTCTGAAGTTCTTGGGTATGCTTGGGACACACTACAAAGTCTGATCTCTTATCATGATTGGCTGTAAAAATAAGTTCTCTAATCTTTTGTAGGACTAGTTCAAGCTCAGGGTACTTACTTGTAAAGGAGAAGTCTTTGCAAAATTGAGTTGCCAGTGTTTGCCAATCGTTGGTCTGTCTTCTGGTTTCCTCATGTATGAACCAAGATTTTAGGATTGGTCCTAGAGAATGGGGAAATACCTGAATCCAATGGTGAGATGGTATCTCCACAACTTGTCATTGTGTCACACATTGTTAAATGTGTATTCTAGGTTCCGATTCTCTACTAAATGGTTGCACAACTTGGAGATCCATCTGTGTTTCTGATTCCAGTTGCTCTTTGTGCTCGAACCTATAATGGATAGCTTGCTTCACCTCATCCCAAGTTCTAAGTGTAGCTTTATGAATGGCCCACCATCTGGCAGGGGTTTTTTGAAAAGCTATATCTAGTATCGAGATTCTTTGATATTCTCCCACAGTTTCTTCCATATAATGAAAAACGTTGTTTAGATCTGAGGTGTCATCGTATACTGGGTGTCTCCTAACCTCATTCCTAATCCATCTGGTCATTCTAACAGTTGCGCATCTTCTTTAGAATCTTTCATACAAACCTTGTTGCCAACTATCAAAAGCCAATTATGAATCTTTGTCTACTGACTGTATTCTTCGCCAGCTTACTGATCCATCCGCAGTTGGGTTTATATAATCATTTCTTGTCCTAGTTGTTATGGTGTACAACTAGTCTAGGTATTCTCCTTCCATATTATTGTTTGTTGGTTCTGTGTACCTGGGTCCTACATATGGGTCCAAAGGTTGAACTACCTTTATTCCCTTAGCTTCAAAAGTCATGGTGTCTTTCTTTAAGTCAATTACTGCATAGTTTTCATAGGCCCAATCGATGCCAAGTAGCGCAGGGTAGGGGTCCTTGTCTCACATTATCTAAATGACTTCAAAGCCAGACACTATTTTTACTCATGCTGCATCAATTTCCATGTTCTCCAGTCTTTCTATGGGAAAGATATAGTATTGGTTTTCGATTCTTAACTGAATTGAGGAATATGTCAGCCTTGATTTTCCTAAGGCTTCCCAGGTATTCTTGGAAAGAATGTTCACATCTGACCCTAGGTCCAACATGACGTCCTTAATTTCAAATCCATCTAACTGGGCTATCAATCAAAAAAAATTTCCCGATCTTACTTTTCTTCGTTGCACTCTCTGAGTACTCTTCTCAGGAAGGTTAACTCGAATCATTGCTTCTAAAACTTCTTCATTCCCTATGACTAGATACAGTGCATTGCACAATTTCTTTGTCACTTGATCATTCCTCAGAATGTCAAAGAACAATTGAAACCAGAGGTCAACTACATTTTGACGTTGCTCAGGTTGTCTTGGTATGCCTATAGGGTTTCTGGGTGCAGGGGGTGAAGCAGGTACTTGTGCTACTTTAGGATATAAAACTGGATGGGGGGGATCCTCTTGTGTTTCATAACTAGGAATGTTCTGGATGACTTCTGTGGCATCTTTAAAGAGCAGTTTTTTCTTTAGGGGGTCATACCTATCTCCCTTAGGTGTTTCTTTTTGAATCTGAGGTAGAGTATCAGCATCAACTCCTGTCTTCGTGCCTCCTCGAGTGAGGATGTTAAGATTTGGTAATTTCCCCTTAGAAAACCTTTTTATCTCTGAACTGATAAGTTTAGTTCCTCTCTGCTATACCCTATCTTCCCATTTTTCAATTATCTCTCAGCAATCTTCGATTGCGTGTCCATTGGTTCTGCAGTGAGAGCACCATGGCCACCTTGGATGAGGACAATATCTAGCCAAATGACCTTGTTCATTATAGTTATAACATCTGATCATTCCTCTTCTACCAGTTCTTCCTCCTCTAAAATATCCTCCAGTTCCACCTCCTCGACCTCGTCCTAGTTCTTGAGGGTTCTCATTTATCCTGAATGTTGTTCTGTCTAGCCTGTCCGTAACTGCATCCAACTTCCTACATTGATTGGTAGTATGCATGGTAGATGAACAGAACTCACAGTGGACTGTGTTTGGTACTGTCAAATATTTATGCATGATGGGGCACTGTCTCGGTCCATGGTCGTGGGTTCGAAAAATCTCACAATATTCCATTGTTGGTGTTGCTTTTCCTCCTGGGAAAGCATGATATGGGGTGGGGTGATGGAATGGTGGGTTCCTCGATACTTGTGTAACTCCTCCTATAGGTCCTGGTGGGGTTATCATCAGGTTGTGAGGAGGTCCCATTCCTCTCATTCGGGGACATTCAGTCGCCAAATGACCTTCCGTATAGCATCTGGTGAACCAAACCTGTGGCATCTTAGTCTAGGTATCATCAGCTCCTGAATCTTTTCTGTAAGTGTTGATATCTGTCCTTGTAATTGCACTAGATTCACATCTACTGGGGGTCGGGTTACTCTCAAGATCCTAGGGTATCCTTCCATGGATTCAATCTTCATTGATTGTTCTAAGGCATATGTTAACGTGGCTATTCATTGTTGTGTTAGTGGAATCCGAGTCAGGGATAACAGTCCCTGAATGTACCACTCTATTTGATGTTCTTCATGGATTGGGTGTGCCAACCTCCCTATGGAATCTTTGAACTTCTGGTTGTACTCCCAAGATGATTCGCCTTCCCTCTACTGGATCTCGTGCAACTCGAACAGAGCTTGTTGTTCTGACTAAGGCAGTTTGAACTTTGCTATGAACCTCGTTCGTACTTGGTCAAGTGTGAACGCTTGACCTTGCATCCCTAGAACTCCTGGTTCAATGATTTTCATGTACCATTTGAGAGCACGACCTCTCAAGGTAGTCTGGAATTCGACCAACTTGTTCGCATCTGGTGTCCCTCTGGATCTCCAGATGGCTTCACACA
>JASDQU010307222.1:235005-252574 GCA_032191745.1 Picea mariana
GTTTCTTTTCTTCAGATCTCTCCTTCCTTTCTTTGCACAGAGATTTTCAGATCAAGTGGAATATTGTGCACTAGGGCACAGATCCATGCATAGAGCTTCCACAATTTCAGGACGAACCTTTGCACAAAGCTTCTTCTCCCTTAGTCCCAACAATCATAGTTTCAGGTCCCGACAAAGAAACCATTTGTTGGCACAGGGCTAGACCCAGGTTTCAATGCTACTAGAGAGCACCAACAAAACCCTAACTACCGGTCCTTTCGGCAACACCTGTGAAGCAGATGAAGTCTCACCTAAGGTAGAGGCAGCGGTGGCTGCAGGATTCAAGTATCTGTAACCTAATATGGGACACAGATCTATGATTATGTCACTTACAAAGCACTTAGCTTTGATCATTCATCAATATTCAACCCTTATTATACTTCCCAGATATCATAGAGCATCGCAACATTCACTTAGATATAAAGTATCTTAATACTTAGCAACAGTAAAATAGATCAGATCTAGTAGATCAGCACTAAGCATCTTCATACATACCAAATCTACTATTCAGACACATCTAATGAAGAAAAAAGCATAAGTATATCCATCTAAACATATCAAAGAACTTAGCAAAAGCAAAGATAAGCACATTGAGTTAAAGCACAAATAATAACACACAGATTTACGTGATTCGCCCCCACCCTGGGGCTACGTCCACCAACTCTTCTCCTTTATTATCATCGGCCAATCGGTTACAAGCACAAAGCCGTAGAAACCCTTACTTCGCATAGGACAGAAGATCTGCGCAGCTCGCTAGGTCCTTCTTCCTTGCCTTCCAGCACAAAGCCTTATATATCTTCACACAGGGACTTGCACTAAGCTCTGCAAGTCTATACAGAATGTGAAAAACTCTCGATCACATAGATCCCTTCTTGGCACTTAGCCCACATCACATAGATACAATACCATTTTTTACTAGATGCCTAGATGTCTATTTATACATTTACAAAAGTGGTCCTAAGCATGGGTGAACCCACAGGCCGACATCCCTTTCCCATTGCATATTCCCAAAACCCAAAATGGGATGAGATCCTATGATCTCTGCTTTGTCCCGAGTCACTCTGGTCTAAGAAATTCTGCTTTGAATGCCTCGAGCTTGGCTCAAGCTGCTTCGACCTGTTGTAGTGCTACTACCTCTTGCTCAGTTAAATTCTGGATGAGTGCATCATTGACTTCTCCTTCTAGGCATTGTTCGGTTGTGATAACGATCTGTTCTAGCTCGACTCCTTGGCTTTCAACTTCAGTGAACAGTTGGCATGCCTTCTCTTGCACTGGTTGAAGTCGTTGAGAGACTTCCATCACTTTACTTTGGATCATGTGGATCTGTTGTTGGGTCATGCGTTGCTCTGGAAACCTCTTCATTATTTCGACTGGTGACAAGGCCTTCAACTGCGCTTGTAACATATATGCATGCTTCTTTTCTTCTTGGAGTTGTGACTCCAATGCCTACAATTCTCGATTCTTCGTGAGGTTCTCATAAGTATAAGAGCTCCTAGACCTCAGCTTCTTGCACTCCAAGGCAAGGGATTTCATTCTTCCAACTGCACTGTGAGAAGTTGCCTCTCTTAGGTCTCTGATTTCTTGAGGAGTCTCACGCATAGTACGAAGTTCCAGGTCTGTGATGTGCCACTAAAGTTGTTGGATCACTTATTCAAGTTGTGCCACCTGTTGTGGAACTTGTTCTTCTATCTGGACTTTGATGACTGTCACAGAGCGAAGTGCTCTGTTGACCAATTCCTTTATCTCTAGTTGCTCTGTGAGCAAGTTATCCTTGCTCTGTTGTAGCTCTGCTTTCTCTTTGTCTCACTCTACTTGAAGAGCAAGTTTTTCTCATTTAGCAGCATTGCGTTTCTCGACAAGTAATCCTTGTACTTGTGTCAAAGCCTGGGTGGCTTGCATTGTGTCTTCTTGAGCTCGTTGAAGGCAAGCTTCGACCATATCAGCAATCCGGTGGAATTGATTTGGCTCATCTCCTGGTTCTACTGTTCCTACTGTTAGAGGCGTAGTGGAGACTGCGTGACTAGACTGGAGTGCATGTTGCACTCCTTGGAGTTCAATCTCGATACGATTATACCTTTGCTCCTGCTTTGCCTCCTGCTTCTCTAATATCTATTGTGAAGCATCATTCATAGCTGCAATGATGAAATTAAAATAATACAATGTGAGGGTAGTTCGCATATTGGTTACAGGGGCTCTAGGTTTCTTTCGGGAGGAAGATTTCAGAGGTGGAACCTTCCTTTTCTTCGACGAGTCCTCTTTGTCCCTCAGTGGTGGTACTTTTCCTTTCTGTTGTTCAATTTCTGTGCCTTCTATCTCTTCGCCATCATCCCCTTCATTTGGTGAAATGGACGCAGTCCTTACAGATGTGTTGTCTATATCCTGAACTTTTGCAGGATTCTTCGTCTTACTAGGTCCGAGTGCATCCTGCACAGCTTCCGAGCTGTCTACATCAAACAAATCCACAAGGTTGGATAGAATAAGGAAGTTTGCTGACCATTCCTTAGTGATTTCCTCTAACTCTTCCTCCGTAAGTTTGTAATAGGACTATGACTATTTCTTATGGCCATCTGTGCATGTTGTTATATAAATAAAGTGGCGGTCCACACTGAAATTCATTAAGGACCAAAACCTGTGGAGGGTATTCAGATTCATTTAAGGCTTGAACTAGATGGCTTGTTTCAACTGGTTGTAATAGGCGTGGAAGATGGCATTGGAATACCACTGCTTGTTCATGTCGCTGGAGTACCATAGCATACAGAACTTCACAGCTAGTGGTTCGAAGGGTTCGATATCTGGGAAAGTGGCACCTTCTGATAGCTCTCAGGTGATGAAAGCGATCAGTATGAGAAGCCAGCTAAAGTGAAACTCATACCCTTGGTATTGTGCTTCTCTGCAATCAAGATCTAGTTGGTTTACAAGATATTGTGCCCAGTTTATCTGTAGTCCCTCCATGCACTTTCCTACGAGGTCAACTATTAATCCAGTCACTTGGGTTGGTATGTTCTTGAGAACTAGCTTTCTTGCGATCAAGTGACAAGAAAGGTGCACTGCATCGTTCTGGATAGAGGCTACCTTGTAACCTTGTGTACCCTTCTCGACATCGCCATAAGTATCTTTGATTCTCTACGCTAATGCTCGGTCTAAGGTCTTTCCAGAGTAAACATCATGTGGGTCAGGGCCCTACATGCTCAACCCTGTGATCTGATTGATCAAGGTCAGATCCATAGTGATGCGACAGTTCAATCATAAGTAACCTCTATGGTAGTAGGATAATAGAAATTTCACGCATGCGTTAACTTCCTGGTGTCATCCGAAGTGTGAGATCTTCATCACATTAAGCAGTGTGGACTACGCGAGGTTCTGGGTCCATGGATGCGGGATAATCTTTGAATTCTTGTCTTTGGTCTTGGTCAAGTACTTATGTAGGGATAACATGTTGTAATCTTTCCGGTCTCCAAGGCTAAAGTCACTAAACTTCAAGGCTGTGAGTTGATCCTGGTCGGCTTGCACTATGCGTATCCCTTTCGGGAGGTACATCATGACCAAAGCATAGTCAAAATATCTGGTCACATTGTCCCAGTTGATGGCACCGCTTAGAGGGAATAGGTAGGCAGGTAGAATGCTCAGAATCAATGTGGCATTCGTGATATAATCTCTATGCTTCGTTCTCATCTCTGTCGCGATTCTAGAAGCTCCTACTCCACGAGTAGTCAATGGAGAAGCTTGGACTCCTCCTATTGATGATGCTTTCACACCTGCAGACATCCTTATTTTCGACATGATTTTCTCAGTTCTAAGATCAGTGAGCACTTCCTTCGTAGATTCTTCAAGTGCGCTAACCTCTTCAGACATACGTGCTCAGGGTTAATATCGGGGTCACAATGATCTTAGACAATGCACAGGAATGAACAACAAGGGCACAATGATCATTGTATACACTTGCTAGTCTGCGAGCTTCAAATTCTCAGTTGGAAAAAGTGTTCTTCAGGCATGGTGCGACGAGATATATAGGAAATCTTGGAAATGGTTTGCTTTGCAACAGGTATGAGCCTCATTAATTCTTGTTATGTCCGTTATGGTGTGGTCCAATGTTCTAGTGGTGAGACATCAATGCTTTTCAATCCGTTCGAAGCGGCAGTCGAACAGATATATCGGCCTCTAACGGCTATATTGCTTCACCTCAATGAAGTGGCCTATGTCGCTGGTCTGATATCTTGGCGAAGTTCAAATTCTTCAAGTTTTCCTTCTGTGAGGCTCCCTTTGGAATCTTCTATAACTTTTTGATCTTAGCCTTCTTCTTACGTAGATTCCTATCCTTTTTCCCCGTGAGATTTGTCTCAGTGGTTCTCTTCCCATTCTGATTCTTATTTTCCTTGGACATAGGTACTTCGCGCTGTTGAGATTCTCTCCTAAGACTCAGGGGCAATACTTCTTCTATATCTGAGATAGATACTTCAATCTTCTGTGACTCCTCTAATTCTCTTGCAACTTTGACATCTAGGCTTCTAGTGTCAAATAGCTTCGATCTGTTTTCATGTTTTCCTTGTATTGCAAACATCAGTTAAACATAGAACCATCAATTAGAACTCATAATCTATGCAGAAGCACTGTAATGCATAAGAAAGCATGTAAAGACACATCAGATTTGAAAATTTATCCCTTCATCATATTATCTTAAAGATCTTTCTTACATCACAGACTCATAATTACATAGAAATTCTCAGTACTGACTCTTGGCTTTAGACCTCGACCACAGAGTTCTGATTTCCCAGTTGGAAGATCTTGTTCATTCCTGACTCTACTCTTCTCGATTTACAAGAAATAGCAACAACTGGCAACCAAAATTCCCAAAACCTTGGCTAATTCCAATAGACATGAACCAACCCAACCTAACCAACTAACCAACTATCTATCTCTTTTACAATTATATTATGTCCTATATACAGCTAGGTTATGTCTTCTTGTTCGGTTTGCACACCTTCTTGTTATGTTGCAACTGTTTGTTTCTTAGTTGGGGTTGCACTGGATTCCATAATTGTTTTATTTTATTCTTCCTTCCAGCCTCTGATGGAGGTTGTGCGACTCATGCTTAATCAAAAATTGCGCAATTCTTTCTCAAAAACGAAGGGCCCAACAGGCTCTGACCACAATCCTTGACTCGTCCTCAAGTCAAGCACTTGGTTCTTTCACATTATCTAGGAGCAGTTGTTGTTTTCCCTTGTCTGGATTTTCTTCTTCTTTGAACTCTTCTATTTGTGCCTTTTCTTCCTTCACCTGTTCAAACGAAGGGCCCAATTCTGGAACCAACTCTAATGCTCTATGCTTTACTTTGTGAAACCTTTCAACTTTGTCCTTCCATTTCCAAGCAAGGAGTGATGCTACTGCCAGGAACTGTTGGGTCATCTCTTTGATGTACTCCTTTGGCTTGGCTACAACCAACGAGTTCCATTCGGAGTCAGTTGTTGCGTCGACCTGGTGCATTTTCATACAGGTGGTTTGAATTACTGGTCAAAAATCACGCAACTCTTTCTTGGCTACAAAATATGCTTTCTAGAGTGAATTTAGTTTGTTGTTGACCTCCTAAATTTGGTCGAACTTTTGTTGCTACTCCATGGGGTCCATTGTGACCAAAACTTCCTCGTTTAGCACCTGGATCTTTGTGCATAGTTCCTCCAAGACTTGATTTTGTCGAGCGATGATGCCCATCCAATCGCTGACTTCCTTGAAGATTCTGGTGCAATCTGTTGTCTGCTTATGTAGTGTCACTCGGGCATTGTTTCCTTGCAGTATAATCTTTTGCATTTGTTCCTGTAGCTACCAAGGTTGTTGTCATGCTTCTTGTTGGACTTGTTGTAACTTTGCTTGTATCTTCTCTATGTATGTCACGAGTTGTGTCCATGCCATTTGTAATAGCTCGATCTATTGCATTGGTTCTCTGATCTCGTTGGCTTCGGGTAGGTCGGGCACAACCCTCCGAATATCCGGCCAGGCTTATGCAAGTTTTTCCTGCACTTTTCCAGTTTACACTGGGCTAGGAGTCGATCATGTTTTTCCTCCGTTCTACATGTTTTTGCATATAACTGTTTTTTTCTGGTGAGCTTGGCTGAGTTCTCGGCATCCTAAAGCCTTTGCTCTGATTAGTCTGAACAACTATAATGTTGGCCACTATACCAGGTTGGTGGCTGATAGAGCTGCATCAGTGGGTGCTCTTGTCTGTAAAGGGAGTCCACTGGCCGTTGAGTGGTCCAAACGAGTTTCTACTTCCTCTTACGTTGGTGGCGGTGGTGCAATCCTCAATCTTATATCTTCGGGTAGAAGTTTCAAAACCTCTATTATAGTTATGCAGAGATGCATCAAGTCTGCACATTGTTGGGGGTTCTGGAGGAATTGCTCCATTTTTGCTCGCATGGTTGTTGTATCCTGATCCATTGTTGAGTCTGGCTCATTGGGTGCATCTGGTATCTTCGTGTCCTTTGGTACTTCTGCATCATGCATCGTGATTTCTTGGGCATCCTCACCCTTGGGTGGTGAGGTGATTTGTTGGTTATGGTCGGCTTCCAAATCTTCTATGCTTTTGGCGACTTCTTCTTGTGCGGAAGACTCAGGTTGTTATTCCTGCGTCCTCGGATTCGAAACATCTAGCATAGTACTTTTCTCCAAGACTTTGGGGTTGGGGTTGGGGATTTATGAGCTGGGCTTGGGGGATTCTCTGGTTATCTAGTCAAGCTACATATTCTCTAAGGTTGTGTTCTGATGTGGAGCGCTGGTGAGGAGATTTAGTAGTTGGATTTGTGGTGGAGGCTTCTCAACGATGGGTGTCGACGAGACTGTTTCAGGGTCCGGATCATCTTGGATGTTAATAATAGTGGTGGATTTGGTCATGGTGTGAGTCCAAGGGGTGAAAGATGTGAGGGGTTGTGGGTTCAAGGGTTTTTTTGGCAAGACCCATTGTTATAGGCCTTTTCCCCAATGGTTCGGTGGCAAGCATAGCACCAGCATATGGTTGACCTGCGCACCTAATAGCACGACATTGGATGGAAACTGTGGGGGGGGGGATCCTTTTCCTCCGCTCCAGCTGCAGTGTTTCTTCTTCCTCCTTAGAGTTGGTCTGTGTCGGAGTGTCTAGTTTTTTCTACTCGGGACCTGAGCTCAGTCCCTCTCCTGTTGCCTTGTATTTTTTCTTACTTATCTCAGCCAAAAAAATGTAATGCATTCCTGATTTGCATGGGCCGTGTTTAACTCCAGGCCATGACATGACCTCCTTGTCAAATTCTTCCTCATCCAAATATAATGGTAGCAGTCTTGTATGGAAATGTTCCTAGCTGGCATGTCTCAGCCAAATGCATGTGTTTTGTCGGTTCATGCTAAAGGCGATATTCCTCGTGTTGTTATTGAGGAGCTCCTATAGGATGCATGGCCTTTGTGTTGCATATATCATAGCATTATACCACTTGGAAAATGTTGCGTTGTTGAGTGTTGTGTTCTTCGAATCTGGTTTGGACTGCCATGGCTCGAACATCTTCGTCAGGCGCCCTTTATCTGGTATTGTCGGTTGTATTCCCACTGGTGAATTCCATTTGATCATTGTGAATTCCACAAGTAGGTATCCATAGGTAAAGGTGCCTTCTTTCTCCTGTGCCTCTTCGCAAGCGACTAGTAGTTCCTCCACCATGAAACTACACCAGTTGAACACTGCTCCCTAACTACAGAAGTCGACAACTGATAGCGCATCTAAAGTGCATTATCCCTTATAATAGGACCTCATAACCTTGCTGGCTATGACGTAGCATCCAATCTAGACGGTTACAGGCAGTATTGGCTCAATGACTGTTGTGCGTCCTCCTCGCTTGGTGTTAAAATTCTCGTACAGGCTAAGCTCGCATTTCTTCTTCCCATGCTTGTCGGGGCTCTGAAATCCCTTCGACACATCCTCTCCCTCGAAGGATAGTCCAGTAAGATGTTGGATATCTTATGCGTGGATTGGATATCGCTTATCCAACCATAAACTTATGTCGTGCACTCTGCTGATCAAAAATTTCGTACAGTGCATGATTTCTCCTGTGGTGCCAAAGACTAGTAAGTCTCTGAGGTTCATGATGGTGGAGTTAAACATATTGATGAACTCCTTTTTCAGTATAAAGTGCATATCTCTGGTTCCATCCAGGGATAACTCCCAAAAGACGTCTGGATGCATCTGTGGGAACAATGCTGACTCTGTGAGGTCAAGGTCGAGAAGATTAGCGTGCTCTACCTTCCCTTTGAGGTCACCTATGATCTCGACCCGGGGGTTGCATAGCTCGTCTGGTACTGCTTATTTTCTCATGGTGCTTAGGCTTTCTATGGCTCTCGGCATTCGCACTTCTGTGGCATATAAGAGCTAGGCTATGTCTTCAGCTTTTGCAATGGTCCCAACTAGTTCGCACTACTGAGTGTGGAGGTGACTATTCTCATTTTTAGAAACAATACATTCTCAACCGAGTTCAAAGAGTTTTATGTCAGGATTAATGAAACAGTTTTAGCAATAACTGCTCTTTATCATGACTGTATAGATGCAATAGGGTGTGAGTTGTCCTACGGGACGGTTTTCTCAAGGGAAATCTGATTGGGCGATCTTGGTATTTACTCATCTGAATGGAATAGGGACGTGGATGAATTGAGACCTTTCTGTTTGACAGGTGGGTGTCCTGGCACAAAGTTCGATGGCATCCTGGCAAAATGTGGATTTATGGCTTAATGGGTGACAGTCGGAGTACCGGAATGGAAATAAAGGGTGTGACTAGACAAGGTTTGTGTGGCCTTTAACTTAGATTGGATTTGGGTGCGTGGCCCCTCCGATCACAAAGGTTGTCCCCATCATTTTTTATGACTGTCATTAGTGGAATTTTCATACTTCAGGTTTTGTACTATTGTGTCGTTAGCTCTGTATCAACCAACACTTAAAAAATACAATTGAACTATGTGTTATGGCACAACACTGTGCACATGGTCATTATTAACGGAATTTACAAAAAAATTTAGAAGGAAAAACGAAACTCAAATCTAACTATTGTACAAGCTCCATTGGATTGGAGCAACTGCCCTTCTTCTCACTTTCGAGAGAGGTAGGGCTTCAGGTGAGCACCATTCACCCATCCCGGTTATAGCACACCATCCAGTTGTGCGATTTGCACTGCTCCTAATGGTCAGATCTTTGCAACGATGAAGGGTCCCAACCAGTGCATATGCAGCTTGCCAGGGTGCATCTGGTATTGGTTGTCATAGAGTAACACCTTGTCCCCTTGTATAAATACCGTGGTTTTAATGTGGCGATCATGCCAAGATTTTTGTCTTTCCTTTTCAACCAACTGATGGAATTCTACCAGAAATCTGGTTTCTTCAAGTTCTTGTAGCTTCACAAGTATCTGTGCCATTGATTCTTTGTCTGTCGTATGTGTGGCTTGTGCAATATACAGGCTTGGGGTGATGAACTCTACGGGCACCACTGCCTCTTTTCCATAAAACAACTGGAATGGTGTGTATCTATGGATTTTCTTTGTGGTTTTCCTATAGGCCCATATTACCATTGGAACTCTATCATCCCAATCCTCTCGGTTTGGGGACGGACTTTTGTTAGTCCCTTTTCCAGGATTATTTTGAAGGCTTCGACTGTTCCGTTGGCCTGTGGGTGGTATGGGATACTCTTGTGGTGTTGAATCAAAAATTATGTGGTAAGTGTTGCTATAGTGCAGCTAATGAAGTGGGCTCCTTGATCATTGGTTAGGCTCCTGGGACATCTGAAGCGAGTAATGATATTCTCGAAAATGAACCCGACGGCTATATCCGTCGAACAGTTCTGTACCGTTGTTGCTTCGGCCCAATGAGTAAGGTAGCCGGTTGCGGTAATGATGTATCTTTCCTTCAAATGTTTAGTTGTGGGTTTGATTGGCCCAATGAAGTCAACTACCCATTTCTCAAATGCCTGTAGAGCTCTAACTGGTTGTAGTGGTAATTCATCTCGGCATGACAGCTTGCCCACCTGTTGACAAACATCACATGATCTAGCATATGATTTTGCATCCTTGAAAAGTGTTGCCCACCAAAGTCCTGCCTGTAGAAATTTATGTGTCATTTCCTTTCCTCCTACATGTCCTGCAATTCCACTATGGCATTCCCAGAGTATATCCTGCCTTATGTGATCTAGGACACATCGTCTGAGGATTTTGTCTAGCCCTAGTTTATACAATTTCCCTACAATCAAATGATAATCTGTTGCTTTGATGACCATATGGCATTTCTGGGTTGCGTAATATGCTTCAAGGCATGCCCCTGTGCTGAGAAACATTTCTATGTCCTCCAGGTATTCTGGTATGGCCTCGATCCTGAACAAATTTGCATCTGGGAGCTGGTCATCGACTGCTCTGCCACTTTCTCCTGACTCTAGTTAGGATAGATGGTCGGGTCCGAAATTACATCATCCTGGTTTAATGATGACTTTAAAGGAAAATTCCTCAAATAACAGCAGCCATCTGCAAATTCTCCCTTCCAACATAGGTTTGTTAACTAGGTATTTTAGTGTTGAATGATCAGTAAAGAATTTAAAATGAGACCCTAACAGATAATGTCTAAATTTATGTAAAGCATAGATCATTGCTAATCCTTCTCATTTTGTCATTGTGTAGTTGTGCTCTTCTTGTGACAGCTTCCGACTCGCAAAGTAGATCAGGTGATCCATAGCTCCATCTCCTGGTTGTGTTAAGATAGATCCTAAGGCAATTATTGAAGCATCCACATGGACGTGAAATTCCTTCTCCTGATTTGGGAATATTAGAACTGGTGTTGTGATGAGTTTCTCCTTAAGTGTTTCGAATGCTTTGTCGCACTCGGGAGTCCATTGGAACATTTCATCCCTTTTCAAGAGATTTTCTAGAGGTGCAGTAATGTTGGCATATCTTCGAATGAACCTATGATAGTAACCTATGTGTCCGAGTGTGGAGCATAGTTGTTTATCACTCGTAGGTGGTGGCATATTCATAATGACCACAACTTTAGTTGGGTCCACCAATACTCCTTCTCAGCAGACTATGTGGCCCAATAGATTTCCGTGTGGCACACAAAAGATACACTTCTTGAGATTTAATGAGATTTGCAGCTCTTTGCATCTGTCAAACATTATCCTTAGCAGTGCTACATGTTCCTTAAGCATGCTATATATTATACAATCATCCATATAGAATTCTATGAACTTATGAATGAAATCTCTAAAGGCTGCTATCAAAATCCTAGAGAAAACTGCAGGGGCTTTCTTTAAACCAAATGGCATCACATTGTATGCAAAATATCCCCATTCGGTAGTGAAGGTGGTTTTCCTCTTATCCTCTTCAGCAATCCTAACTTGATGGCATCCTGAAAATCCATTTGTAAATGAGTATGCTTCCTTCCCCGCAACCAATTCTAGGACCTCATTTATGAAGAGTGTTCAGAAAGGTTTATGCACACAGGAAGAGTTGAGGCTTCTGTAGTCCACACAGACTCTAATATCCTCAGTGTATTTATTTTTTTGAATGACTATCGGGCTGACCCATTATGCTTCTTCTAATGGAAAAATGAGACCGGCTTCTAGCATTTTATCAATCTCCTTCTTAACTTTCTCTTTTACTCTTGGGTTAAGACCGTATGGCCTATGTCTGACAGGGTTGGATCCTGGTTTTAACTCTATCTTCATTTCTCCCATAACTCCTTTGATCCCCTTCAATTCTGAAAAAGTCTTTGGGAACAAATATTCGTATTCCTGCAGTAAACTGTGTATTTCCTGACTGGTTTGCTCGTCACAGTAATTGCCCACCAAAGCTATTTTTGGATTCTCTTCAGTCCCTATATTGAGTGTATGCAATTTTAATGGGTGATTGTAGGAGCTATCGGTCTGGCTAGGTATGGTGTTTTGGATTTCTCTGTTCCCCTCAGTCTCTTTGATGGCTAGGTTTCTTATTTCTTCTAATTCATCTAGGTTTTCTGAAGCTTTGCTAATCTGATAGCATTCTATGGGATTTTCGATCAAGGGTAAGTGGAGTTTAGTCTGAAGTTCTTGGGTATGCTTGGGACACACTACAAAGTCTGATCTCTTATCATGATTGGCTGTAAAAATAAGTTCTCTAATCTTTTGTAGGACTAGTTCAATCTCAGGGTACTTACTTGTAAAGGAGAAGTCTTTGCAAAATTGAGTTGCCAGTGTTTGCCAATCGTTGGTCTGTCTTCTGGTTTCCTCATTTATGAACCAAGATTTTAGGATTGGGCCTAGAGAATGGGGAAATACCTGAATCCAATGGTGAGAGGGTATCTCCACAGCTTGTCATTGTGTCACACATTGTTAAATGTGTATTCTAGGTTCCGATTCTCTGCTAAATGGTTGCACAACTTGGAGATCCATCTATGTTTCTGATTCCAGTTTCTCTTTGTGCTCGAACCTATAATGGATAGCTTTCTTCACCTCATCCCAAGTTCTAAGTGTAGCTTTATGCATGGCCCACCATCTGGCAGGGGTTTTTTGAAAAGCTATATCTAGTACCGAGATTCTTTGATATTCTCCCACAGTTTCTTCCATATAATGAAAAACATTGTCTAGATCTGAGGTGTCGTCGTATATTGGGTGTCTCCTAACCTCAGTCCTAATCCATCTGGTCATTCTAATAGTTACGCATCTTCTTTAGAATATTTCATACAAACCTTGTTGCCAACTATCAAAAGCCAATTATGAATCTTTGTCTACTGACTGTATTCTTCGCCAACTTACTGATCCATCCGCAGTTGGGTTTATATAATCATTTCTTGTCCTAGTTGTTATGGTGTACAACTGGTCTAGGTATTCTCCTTCCATATTATTGTTTGTTGTTTCTGTGTACCTGGGTCCTACATATGGGTCCAAAGGTTGAACTACCTTGATTCCCTTAGCTTCAAAAGTCATGGTGTCTTTCTTTAAGTCAATTACTGCATAGTTTTCATAGGCCCAATCGATGCCAAGTAGCGCAGGGTAGGGGTCCTTGTCTCACATTATCTAAATGAATTCAAAGCCAGCCACTGTTTTTACTCATGCTGCATCGATTTCCATGTTCTCCAGTCTTTCTATGGGAAAGATATAGTATTGGTTTTCCATTCTTAACTGAATTGGGGAATATGTCAGCCTTAGTTTTCCTAAGGCTTCCCAGGTATTCTTAGAAAGAATGTTCACATCTGACCCTAGGTCCAACATGACGTCCTTAATTTCAAAGCCATCTAACTGGGCTATCAATCGAAATTATTTTCCCGATCTTACTTTTCTTCGTTGCACTCTCTGAGTACTCTTCTCAAGAAGGTTAGCTCGAATCCTTGCTTCTAAAATTTCTTCATTCCCTATGACTAGATACAGTGCATTGCACAATTTCTTTGTCACTTGATCATTCCCCAGAATGTCAAAGAACAATTGAAACCAGAGGTCAACTACATTTTGACGTTTCTCAGGTTGTCTTGGTATGCCTATAGGGTTTCTGGGTGCAGGGGGTGAAGTAGGTACTTGTGCTACTTTAGGATATAAAACTGGATGGGGGGGATCCTCTTGTGTTTCACAACTAGGAATGTTCTGGATGACTTCTATGGCATCTTTAAAGAATAGTTTTTTCTTTAGGGGGTCATACCTGTCTCCCTTAGGTGTTTCTTTCTGAATCTGAGGTAGAGTATCCTGTCTTCGCGCCTCCTCGAGTGAGGATGTTAAGATTTGGTAATTTCCCCTTAGAAAACCTTTTTATATCTAAACTGATAAGTTTAGTTCCTCTCTACTATACCCTATCTTCCCATTTTTCAATTAGCTCTCGGCAATCTTCGATTGCGTGTCCATTGGTTCTGCAGTGAGAGCACCATGGCCACCTTGGATGAGGACAATATCTAGCCAAATGACCTTGTTCATTATAGTTATAACATCTGATCAGTCCTCTTCTACCAGTTCTTCCTCCTCTAAAATATCCTCCAGTTCCACCTCTTCGACCTCGTCCTAGTCCTTGAGGGTTCTCATTTATCCTGAATGTTGTTCTGTCTAGCCTGTCCGTAACTGCATCCAAATTCCTACATTGATTGGTAGTATGCATGGTAGATGCACAGAACTCACAGTGGACTGTGTTTGGTACCGTCGAATATTTATGCATGATGGGGCACTGTCTCGGTCCATGGTCGTGGGTTCGGAAAATTTCACAATATTCCATTGTTGGTGTTGCTTGTCCTCCTGGGAAAGCATGATATGGGGTGGGGTGATGGAATGGTGGGTTCGTTGATACTTGTGTAACTCCTTCTATAGTTCCTGGTGGGGTTATCATCAGGTTATGAGGAGGTCCCATTCCTCTCATTCGGGGACATTCAGTCGCCAAATGACCTTCCGTATAGCATTCGGTGAACCAAACCTATGGCATCTTAGTCTAGGTATCATCAGCTCCTGAATCTTTTCTGTAAGTGCTGATATCTGTCCTTGTAATTGCACTAGATTCACATCTACTGGGGGTTAGGTTACTCTCAAGATCCTAGGGTATCCTTCCATGGATTCAATCTTCATTGATTGTTCTAAGGCATATGTTAACGTGGCTATTCATTGTTGTGTTAGCGGAATCTGAGTAAGGGGTAGCAGTCCCTCAATGTACCACTCTATTTGATGTTCTTCATGGATTGGGTGTGCCAACCTCCCTATGGAATCTTTGAACTTTTGGTTGTACTCCCAAGATGATTCGCCTTCCCTCTACTGGATCTCGTGCAACTCGGACAGAGCTTGTTGTTCTGACTAAGGCAGTTTGAACTTTGCTATGAACCTCGTTCGTACTTGGTAAAGTGTGAACGCTTGACCTTGCATCCCTACAACTCCTGGTTCAATGATCTTCATGTACCATTTGAGAGCGTGACCTCTCAAGGTAGTCTGGAATTCGACCAACTTGTTTGCATCTGGTGTCCCTCTGGATCTCCAGATGGCTTCACACAAGAACCAGTGTTGTTCAACGTCTTCATCTCCCTTACCCCAAAATTTTGGGTATCGGGAAATCGACCCTCCCACATAGCTGGCCATTGTTGATCATGTTGTTTGTATCAGTATGAACCCTAACGGTCCTACTTGTGATCTACCAAGGGATCCCAATATCCTCCCTGTACTCACACTTTCACGTTGTGACTGGTTAGCTAATTTTACTGGAACAAAATTTGCATGAGAAGGTAGTGTCGAACTTACTACCTGTATAGAAGGCACTTGGGGTATGTGAGATTTGGGGTTGGATTCACTGGCTTCGAGGCCATTTTCTTTGATATGGGGGGTCTCGTAGCTTCCACTAGGATGATCTCTTCATCTGGATTCCCGATCTCTCCTGTTATCGGGGCTGAGTCTTCTCTTTCTCCCCCAAGATTCGTACCAACTTCCTCCTCTCTTACATCCATGCTTTCTCCTTCTTGTCCCACCTCTTGGGGACTTCTTTATCTCCTTGCTTCTCTCTTGTTTAATCTTTGACTAGTCAGTCATTCTTGTCTTCTCATTCTTTGCATTTCTTCCATCTTCCTTTCCTTTATTTCTCCCAATCCTCCTTCTCTCCTCAACTTTTCATACTGTCTTGCATATTTCTTAATCTTGCCACACCACCACTTCTCAACTATGGTGGCTCTCTTCAAGGCGTGCTCATCTCTTGAATCCATTTCTTGTTGTTTCCCCCCCATTTTTCAAAGAACCCTTCCCTTCTCTCATGCCATAACTCTCACCCCATCTCTCCCTACCCCAAGCGAGGGTGCTTACACTCCCATCTCAGTCAGGGACATAATCAACATCCCTTCCTCCACCAAGAAGGCTTTAATCCACAGGGGGATCTCTCTTAAAATTCTTCCCCTTGCGCCTTTCTTGAAATTTTCTTCTTCCCGCAAGAAATACTGGTGGTTCTTAGCTGCAAATTCAATTATGTATCCTTCTATCGTGGTAGTAACCCATAAATCTATGGCCTACATGATTAGGAAATCCAGCCTATGGAGTGTTGCTAACTTGTCAGTATCCCACGCATAGATCTTCTTGACCCGTCCCTATAAATCTAGAGATTCTTGTAGCCTCTTGATCCAGTGAAAAAATTGTTCTGGGAATTTAACCCAGAAAATCCCATACTAATCGCTTGATCTTTCTGAGTAAAAGATCGCTTCCTGAGTAGTTCCCATAGATTTTCTTATTAGTTATGCTTCTTTCCATATCAAGGCGTTATAGATTCTTTCCCACCATTTCTTAATGCCATATCTATGGATCGGAGGTAGCATTCTTCCTACAGGTTCCCTTTTAATACGGGTCCCAACAATGAAACCATTTTGTTGGCGCAAATTTGTTCAGACCAGGGTCCTTCTCAGGTTACCAACAAAAGACACTGTGTAGTCTAGAGCGTTGGCATTTTCATCCCCTCTAAAGAGAAGAAGTCTCGCCTGAAGCGTTGTTGAGACATATAGATAGGGAAGGGTAGGGAGAAGACAAAGGAAGATCCATAGAGCTTTCGAAACTCACTCTTGTTCTTGCACAATCAACATTATCATATCGGAAACATATAAATGCAAGAACCAGACCTACATGTATTGTGAGTAGCAGTTAAACATAGAATCATCAACTAGAACTCATAATATATGCATAAGAACTATAATGTATAAGCAAGCATGTAAAGACACATCAGATTTGAAAATTTATCCCTTCATCATATTATCTTAAAGATATTTCTTACATCATAGACTCAGAATTACATAGAAATGTTCAGTACAAACTCTTGGCTTCAGACCTCAGCCACAAAGTTTTGATTTCCCAGCTGGAAGATCTCGTTCATTCCAGACTCTACTCTTCTCGATTTACAAGAACTAGCAACAACTAGCAACCACAATTCCCAAAACCTTGGGTGATTCCAATAGACATGAACCAAGCCAACCTAACCAACTGACCAACTATCTAATTCTTGTACAATTATATTATGTCCTATATATAGTTGGGCTATGTCTTCTTGTTCGACTTTCAGACCTTCTTGTTCTATTGGAACTATTTTTTGCTTAGCTGGGGTTGCGCTGGCTTCCGCAACTATTTTTTGTTATTCTTCCTTCCAGCCTCTGATGGAGGTTGTGCGATTCATGCTTAATCAAAACTTGCACAATTCTTTCTCAAAAATGAAGGGCCCAATATCCCCAAGGTCATATCGCTTCCACAACACCCTCCCATGCAATCCCCCTACCTGACCCAAACATAGTGCCAGATATGAATGCGCCAATGGTTCATGACCTACCTCCACAAGATACCCTGAACGACCAAGATGATTCTCAATCCAGTCATAGTGTCACTTTTGTTATCACATATTATTGTATGGGGTGTTTTCCCTCTAGATTGGCACTTGGGTGACAAAATGCAAAGAAAAGGAGGCTTAAAAAACCCACAAAATACATTTATCCTAAGTCTGTTGGTGGCCCGATGGATTGGCGCATCATTCTAAAGAGCGCGTAGATCTAAGCGGTCAATCTTGGCGTGCTCAGATCTACAATCGTCAGCCAACTCGGACCC
>JASDQU010307222.1:259779-269810 GCA_032191745.1 Picea mariana
CTTCAAAGCAGATGGTATGAAAGTAATTCAACCTTTAGATCCATACCTAGGACCATGATACATTGAACCCTCAAAAGATAAAACAGAATCTAATGTCTTGGATCATCTATATAATGTGACTAAAGGAAACCACGTAGACTAAATTAATCCTATGGTGGATGGTTCAGTTAGTTGGAAAAGTATTCAGTCTGTCAGGGAATATTTAGAGGCAACTTTCAAAAACTGGCAGCAGGGACGATATGAAAATTTCTCAATAAGATGTGCCACTATTCGAGCAACTAGGTTGATTAGAACTGAACTATGCAAGCATCTATTATATGATGGTCTCTCAGATTTACACACTTTTTTGGTCAAAGTGGAAGAAACGTTTGGGGTGGAATAGATGATTTCAACACTTGATATCATTTTGCACTCCTCCCCAACTCATTGGTCGGCTACCCACAAAAGTAGCCTTCCTTCGTGGGAGGATGTCAAGCTTTCCCTGCAACATCAATTTGCCCCTCCTTCCCAAGTTAGTTAATAAAATCACGATTAGAAATTGAAGACTCTCGTTCTTACCCTCGACGCATATGATCGATATTCATATCTACGTGAGCATGTTGCACACTGTGTTAGGGTATGAACAGTCACACAACTACCTCAAGTATTTCGAGTACACCAGTTTGTTCATTCACTAGGACCAATCCCCACAGTCAGTTATATACATGAAGAAACCTAAAGGAAAAACCCTTGTTGGGATGTCCTTCAATGCCATTTTTTCCAAGATTTCTCTTTTATAGGTAAGTCCCCCGAACTTACTTTAGCATTTGCAACAAATTCAAATCTTGTTATTCATAGATAGGTTCAAACTCACCTATCTCCTATAGTTTTCTCTACGCATAAACACCTGCTCTGGTCTATATTTCACCCATATCTTGAGCCAACAAATCGTGTCGTTGCGCCACTAACAATTTATTGTGGTAAGGTTGATATCAGCCTCAATTATCAAAAATATTTAGAATACCTTAGTCATATTTACTTTAAATAATCCGAAGGCACTAGGACTATTCAAGATACCATTTCACCTGAAGCTAGTATCTCCTACACTAACCCTATAACATTGTGCAAGGTTAATATAGGCAGTACGAAGCAACCCAAGATAGCCTCTATATGGGATTATTAGGACGAACAGACCATGACTGAAACTCAGGCCCCATTGAGGGAATATGAGGACATATTCCCCACCAGCTTCTCGGAGGTAAAGGGAATTAGGGGCAATCTAGGAGAAATGAAAATTGAGTCGAAGCTTGGCACGAAACCTGTTAAGCACCAACCATACCATCTAAAACCTATATTCAAAGAAAAAGTAAAGAAAGATATTGATCACATTCTTATAGCTGGGTTGATCTTTCGAGTAGATGAAGCTGAGTGGATCATCCCTATTGTCAATCAAAGTAAAAAGGGTAAAGAGGATATCAGGGTTTATGTTGACTATCGAAGATTGAACTTTGTCTATGTTCATGACCCATTTCTGACTCCTTTTAGTGACGAAGCTTTAGATCAGGTCATGGGCATGGAAGAATATTCATTTACCAATGGATTTTCCAGATATCACTATGTAAGAATTTCAAAAGAGGAAAAGAATAAAAATACCTTCACAACATAGTGGGGATCATTTTCTTACAACATCATGTTGTTTGGGCTCAAGAATTCCCCAATAGTGTTTTCTCAAATCATGATTTCCACCTTCTGTGACTTCATCTATAAATTTATTGAAGTCTATTTGGATGATTGGACAATATATTGTCTACTCAAATATCATATTGGTCTCTTACAACTAATCTTGGATTGATGTCCCTAGTTACATATTTCCATGAACTTGAAAAAAGTGTATATTATGTGCACCCTTTTGGAATATTCTTGGACATATAATGTGTAGAGAAGGAGTATTAGTCGATTCTGCAAAAGTTGTGGTCACCGTCAATATGCCTCCTCCTATCTTTGTCAAGTAGTTGCAAACTACCTTGGGACATACTGGATATTAACATCGGTTTATTAGGGGTTGCGTGAGTATCACAACACCATTGGAACAATTACCAAGGAAATCCGAAGGATTTCACATAAATTCAGTCTGCGATAAATCATTTAACACCTTGAAGGAAAATTTGAGTACAAACCCCATTCTGAATTTCCCCAATTAGAGTGTGCAGTTCTATGTGCATATTGATACCTCTAGTATTCCTCTAGGTTCTATCATTACACAACCATGCGAAGTAAATATCGACCATCCCATCTACTTTTCAAGTCAAAAATTATCTCAAGCCGAACACAACTACACCACAACATAAAGGGAAGGTTTGGCCATGGTATTTCTTTACAAAAAAATTGACACTATTTGTTAGGTGGTCACTTAAATTTTTTCGTTGATCATTCTGCATTAAAACATCTCATTAAAAAACTTGTCTTAAAAGGAAGAATTTGTAGATGGTTGTTATTGTTTCAGGAATTTTTTTTTGAAGCTACCTCCAATCCTGGAAAGTTTAATGTTGGGCTACATCACCTATCTTTGTTAGAGTCTGGGAAGATGACATAGCCCTAGACGATCAACTTCCTAATGCATATTTGTTACGCATTGAAGCTATTCCAAACTATTTATCAGACATTGTGGTATTCCTCACGACTGGTACAACACCTGAGTGATATTTCAAAACTCAAATAAGACACTTAGTCATCAGGGCATCGAATTATCAACTTATCACAGGACAATTGTACAAGCCGGGTTTGGACAGTATCCTGAGGAGATGTGTTTTGGATCATGAGAGACCAGATATCTTATGGGATTTCCATGGTGGAGTTGTGAGTGGACATATTGGTGGTAATTATACTGCATAGAAGATATTACAAGCTAGTTTATGGTGGCCTATAGTGTTTAAGGACGTCAAAGCATATGCCAACAGCATGTGATGTTTTTCAAAGAGTAGGTAAGCCCTCCCAGAGAGATGAACTACCTCTATACCCTATAAGATCTCTACAAGCATTTGAAAAGTGGGTTGTTTATTTCATTGGGTCCATAAACCCATCGGCCCAACATTTCAAGACCAGGTACATCATTACCGCAACATATTATCTTACACGATTGATTGAAGCCGCACCAATACGAGACTGTTATTTCGATACCGTAGCCATATTTATTTTTGAAAATATCATTGCTCGATTTGGTTTCCCTTGGATTCTAACCAGTGATTAGGGTGTGCATTTCATAAACAGAATTATAGCTACTCTCACATGTGAATTTTTTATTCATCATCGTAAGAGAAACCCTTACCATCCGCAAGCTAACGAGATAGAGAAAGTGTTCAACAAGATTCTGGAAAATGGATTGAACAAGTTATGTTCCAAAAACCGTGAAGATTGGGACGAAATAGTTCCAATGGTACTTTGGGCCTATCAAATCATCACAAAGAAATTACACAAGTGTACCCCTTTCCAATTAGTCTATGGATGAGAGTTCATGGTACCAGTTGAGTTTATATCACCAAGTCTATTTGGTGTGCAAGCTACCAAGATGACTCATTATGAATCCCTCACATCTAGAATTACGGAATTCATGCAAGTGGATGAAAACATATTTTTAGAAAGCTTTCATTAGACTATCAAAAAATCTCAACAGAAGGCTTGGCATGATCAACATATCAAGCATAAGTATTTTTTGCAAGGAGACAAAGTTTTTTTATATGATAGTAAGTATTAGAAGCATCCCGGTAAGTTACAAATGCACTAGATTGGACTGTTTATTGGTGTGGAGATACATGATTTGGAGCAGTTAGAATCATTCATCTCAATGGTATCCTTTATCATGGTTGGGTGAATGGTTCATACCTGAAACCCTACATATTCTCTCCATAATCATTGTCGCATAGCCCTCCTATGTCGGGAGTGGCTTGCCTAGGTAGGATTTCTCGTTGTATTGCAAGTTTGTTTTCTGTCAATAATATGATGACACTTTAATTAGGTTATGTGTTCTCGAGTCTAGTTTTCCAGTCCCAATCATCCACCTCGGATATCTAATTTGTGGTTGGGGAGATTGTCATCGCATCCTTTCATATCTAACATCACCCATATTTGTGTTCCATGTCCATATGCTATCACATGGGTCGTTATATCCATTAGTACTTTATGTTGACTTGGAAGCTGCCTGTAATCCTAACCATATTAAATCTTCACAAGGGTCCATCCTTTTGTGTTCCTCCACCAATCTAGCCATTAATTTCCTAACTTAATCGGATATCCCGCCACCATCTTGTCAGTTATGTCTTTAAAACGACCATCCCATTGAAAATCTTGGCTTAATTAGGGGATTTTTGTCGATATCGACACCAATTTTATCAAGTTGTCATAGTTAGTGCATGGTTTCCACCTCACTTCCTGTTGGCACAGGGGCAGACCCAGGGTTCAATGCTACAAGAGTGCACCAACAAAACCCTAACTACCGGCCCTTTCAGTAACACCTGCGAAGAAGATGAAGTCTCACTCGAGGTAGAGGCAGAGGTGGTTGTAGGACTCAAGTGTCTGCAACCTAAACTGGGACACATATTTGTGATTATGTCACTTACAAAGCACTTAGATTTGATCATTCATCAATATTCAACCCTTATTATACTTCACAAATAGCACATAGCATCGCAACATTCACTTAGATCTAAAGTATCTTAATACTTAGCAATAGTAAAATAGATCAGATCCAGTAGATCAACACTAAGCATCTTCATACATACCAAATCTACTATCCAGACACATCTATTGAAGCACAAAGAATAAGTATATCCATCTAAACATATCAAAGCACTTAGCAAAAGCAGAGATAAGCACATTGAGTCAAAGCACAAATCATAACACACATATTTACGTGGTTCACCCCCACCCTGGGGCTATGTCCACCAACTCTTCTTCTTTATTATCGTCGTCCAATCGGTTAGAAGCACAGATATGTAGAAACCCTTACTTTGCATAGGACAGAAGATCTGCGCATCTCTCTAGATCCTTCTTCCTTTCCTTCCAACACAAATCTTTCTAGATCTTCACACAGGGACTTGCACTAAGCTCTGCAAGTCTATACAGAATGCACAAAAATCTCGATCACATAGATCCCTTCTTGGCACTTAGCCCACATCACATAGATACAATACCATTTTTTACTAGACTCCTAGATGTTTATTTATATATTTACAAAAGTGGTCCTAAGCGTAGGTGAACCCACGGGCCGACATCCCTTTCCCATTACATATTCGCAAAACCCAAAATAGGCCCAAAAGTGGGTCGAGACCTTGTGATCTCTGCTTCATCTGGAGCTCCATATTTGATAGGTTGTCGAAGTCCCAAAATGGTCAAATATGACTAAGTGTTCCCAAAACTTGGTCAAGGGCCAACAGGCCCCCAACACTCACCTGTGACTCGTCCCGAGTCACTTTGGTCTGAGAAATTCTTCTTTGAATGCCTCAGGCTTGGCTCGAGCTTCTTTCACCTGCTGTAGTGCTACTGCCTCTTTCTCAGTGAAGTCATGGATGAGTGCGTCATTGACTGCTCCTTCTAGGCGTTGTTCTGTTGTGATGACAACTTGTTCTAGCTCAGCTCCTTGGCTTTCAACTTTGGTGAATAGTTGGCATGCCTTTTCTTGCACTGGTTGAAGTCGTTGAGAGACTTCCATCACTTTACTTTGGATTGTGTGGATCTGTTCTTGGGCCATGTGTTTCTCTAGAAACCTCTTCATTATTTCGACTGGTAACAAGGCCTTCAGCTGCGCTCGTAACATATCTGAATGTTTCTTTGCTTCTTGGAGATGCGACTTCAATACCTACAATTTCTCCGTGAGGTTCTCATAAGTCTGAGTGCTCCTAGAGCTCAGCTGCTTGCACTCCAAGGCAAGGGATTTCATTCTGCCAACTGCACTGTGAGCAATTGCCTCTCTTAGGTCTCTGATTTCTTGAGGAGTCTCAGGCACAGTACAAAGTTCCAGGTCTGCGATGCACTGTTGAAGCTATTGGATGACTTCTTCAAGCTGTGCCACCTGTTGTGGAACCCATTCTTCTGTCTAGACTTCGATGACTATGACAAAGAAAAGTTCTCTATTGACCAATTCCTTTATCTCAAGTTTCTCTATGAGCAAATTCTCCTTGCTCTGATGTAGCTCTGCTTTCTCTTTGTCCCACTGTGCTTGAAGAGCAAGTTTTTCTCATTTGGCAGCACTGCGCTTCTTGACAAGTACTCCTTGTATTTGTGTCAAAGCCTAGGTGGCTTGCGCTGTGTCTTCTTGAGCTCATCCAAGGAAAGCTTCAACCATATCAGCCATCTAGTGGAGTTGAGTTGGCTCATCTCCTGGTTCTACTGTTCCTTCTGTCAGAGGCGCAGTGGAGACTGCGTAGCTAGACTGGAGTTTCTGTTGCACTCCTTGGAGTTCAATCATGATATGATTATACATCTTCTCCCACTTCACCTCCTGCTTCTCTAATATCTCCTATGAAGCATCGTTCATAGATGCAATGATGAAATTAAAATCATCCAATGTGAGGGTAGTCCGCATCTTGGTTACAGGGGTTCTAGGTTTCTTCTGAGAGAAATATTTTGGAGGTGAAACCTTCCTTTTCTTTGACAAGTCCTCTTCATCCCTAGGTGGTGGTACTTTGGCTTTTTGTTGTTCAATTTCTGTGCCTTCTATCTCTTTTCCATCATCCCCTTCGTCTGGTGAAATGGACGTAGTCCTTACAGATGTGTTGTCTATATCCTGAACTTCTGCAGGCTTCTTCGTCTTACTAGGTCCGGGTAATGTATCCTGCGTAGCTTTCGGGCTTTCTACATGAGAAAAATATACAGGATTGGTTGGAATAAGGAAGTCCACCGACCATTCCTTAGTGATTTCCTCTAAGTCTTCCTCCATAAGTTTGTAATAGGACTGTAACTATTGCTTATGGCCATCTACACACGCTATTTTATAAATAAAGTGGTGGTCCGCACTGAACTTCATTAAGGGTATAAAACCTGTGGAGGGTATTCGGGGTCATCCGAGGCTCGGACTGGATGGATTGTTTCAACTGGTTGTAATAGGCATGGAAGATGGCATTGGATTGCCACTTCTTTTTCATGTCGCTAGAGTACCATAGCGTACAAAACTTCACAGCTAGTGGTTCAAAGGGTTCGATATCCGAGAAAGTGGTGCCTTCTGATAGCTCCCAGGCGATGAAAGCGATCAGTATGAGAAGCCAGATAAAGTGGAACTCATACCCCTGGTCTTGTGCTTCTCTGATATCAATCTCTAGTTGGTTTACAAGGTACTGTGCCCATTTCATCTGTAGTCCCTCTGCACACTTTCCTGCGACGTCAACTACGAATCCAGTCACTTGGGTTGGTCTGTTCTTACGAAGTAGCTTGCCCGTTATCAGCTAACAAGAAAGGTGCACTGCGCCATTCTGGATAGAGGCTACCTTGTAACCTCGCATTCCCTTCTCGACATTGCCTTAAGTCTCTTTGATTCTCTGTGCTAATGCTTGGTTTGAGGTCTTTCCAAGGTAAAAATTTTGTGGGTCAGGGCCCTGCATGCTCAGCCCTGTGATCTGATTGATCAAGGTCGAATCCACAAATATGTGATGGTTCAACCATAAGTAACCGTTGTGGTAGTAGGATAACAATAATTTCACGCATGCATTTACTTCCTAGTGTTGGCTGATGTGTGGGATCTTCATCACATTAAGCAGTGTGGACTACACGAGGTTCTAGGTCCATGGTTACAGGATAATCTTCAAATTCTTGCCTTTGGTCCTGGTCAAGTACTTATGCTGGGCTAACATGCTGTAAGATTTTCGGTTGCCAAGGTTGAAGTCACTAAAATTCAAGGCTGCGAGCTTATCCTGGTCTGCTTGAATTGCGCATATCCCTTTTGGGAGGTATGCCGTGACCAAAGTATTTTCAAAATCTCTAGGCACACTATCCTGGTTGATGGTGCCTCTTAGAGGGGGTAGGTAGGCAGGTAGAATGCTCAGAATCATCTTGGCATTCGCGATATCATCTCCATGCTTCATTCTCATCTCTGTCGCGATTCTAGAATTTCCTGCTCTATGAGTAGTCCATGGAGAAGCTTGGACTCCTCCTGTCGATGATGCTTACACACCTGCAGACATCCTTCTTTTTGACATGATTTTCTTGGTTCTAAGATCAACGATTACTTCCTTCACAGATTCTTCAAGTGTGCTAAGCTCTTCGGACATATGCGCTTGGGGTTAATATTGGGGTCACAATGATCTTAGACACTACACAGGAATGAACAAAAAGGGCACGATGATCACTGTATACACTTTCTAGTCTGCGGGATTCAAATTCTCAGTTGGAAAAAGTGTTCTTCGGGCATGGCGTGATGAGATATATAGGCGATCTTGGCAACGGTTTTCTTTGCAATGGGTATGAGCCTCATTAATTCTTGTTCTGTCCATTATGGTGTAGTCCAATGGTCTAGTGGTGAGACATCAATTCTTTTTGATCCGTCAGTAATGGCAGTCAAATGGATACATTAGCCTCTAATGGCTATATTGCTTCGCCTCGACGAAGTGGCCTATGTCGCTAGTCTGATATCTCAGTGAAGTTCAAATTCTGCAAGTTTTCCTTCTACGAGGCTCCCTCTGGAATCTTCTATAACTTTTCAATCTTAGCCTTCTTCTTACTTAGCTTCCTATCCTTTTTCCCCATGAGCTTCGTCTTGGTGGTTCTCTTCCCATTCTGATTCTTATTTTCCTTGGACATAGGTACTTTGCTCTGCTGAGATTCTCTCCTAAGACTCAGGGGCAATACTTCTTCTATATATAAGATAGATACTTCAATCTTTTGTGACTCCTCTAATGCTCTTGCAGCTTTGACATCTGGGCTTCTAGTGTCAAATAGCTTCAATCTGTTTTCTTGTTCTTCAATCAATTGTGTGATCTTCTAGGTCATGAAATCTTTTAAATCTTGTCTCTTCTATTCTAAAACCTCTTCTTCTTGTTTCTTTCTGGCTTGATCTCTTTCAATCCAAGGTTTTCCAAGTAACATAGTAAATGAGGTGTTGTCCTCAATAAATTTAATAATCTCAAAGTCTTCCTTTGTCGAATTTCCATTGAAGTTGTTTGCCGGATAATCCACAGTTGGTGTCATTTTTGTCGACGTTTCGAATCCGAATCGAGATTCGAAACGTCGACAAAAATGACACCAACTGTGGATTATCCGGCAAACAACTTCAAAAATACTCACCACAGAAGTTCCATTGACTTTCATAGGTATCTGAGCGAGCTTTCCACATAACATCATCATTTTTCCTCTGAATAGTCCTATTCCTCCTAATGAAGGGATCATAGTAGGCTTCCCTATAGCTTCCCAAGTTCTTTATGGTATAATGTTCACTTGTGTTTCTTCATCAAGACTATAGTCAATGTCGAAGTCTCCTATTCTTACCTCGATACATTCTTTTTCTTTGAAAATCTCTGATAGTCTAACATATCGATGGTCATTTGGGGTCTTTTTCATTTGTATCAATACCTCCTCTGATTCGTGTTGGGGCTTTGCCTCTTCTGGATCTTCCTTAGGGTTTTCTTAATTCAGATTCATTTCTTCTAACCTAGCTATCATTCTCAGGCAGTCCAATACCTCATGGTCCATAGCTTTGCAAAAAAGACAACTAGATCCTCTACCAGGTCAGTCCTTAGCAAGATGTCCAAGTCTTATGCAACTGTAATAAAGGGTCACTCCTCTTTTTCTTTTAAACGATCCCCAACTTCTTCTATACTGTGCACTAGGATCATGATAGCTAGTCTGCAAAAAATTCTTTATATGATCCTACATCCATTTGTTAGTCGAAACATTATTTCTATGCATAGGTATAACATATATATCACTATTCTTATCAAATCTACTCATATCAAACTCTCTTTCATCTATTAATGCCCTAGTTTTTAAGCTAGGATAGAATCTATCAAACATACCTAGATCCATGCTTTAGAAACAAAAATTTCCACTTATCTTACTTTTACAGAATACAA
>JASDQU010307223.1:45079-58194 GCA_032191745.1 Picea mariana
TATATTCTTTTTTTTTTTTTTTTGTTAATTTGTGCGGGACCTGTTGGTCGCACCCGGCCTGAGCCACACCAACCCTTAACATGGTTGGATTTTTTGTCCCCGCCCAGTGACTTTAACATCACAGAGTGGCTTAACAACACACTCCGACTGTCCTACACCTCGGGGACGGCTATATTCTTATTTTATTGCGACTACCTATATCTATAATTTGCAATATTTTCTACAATTTTTTTTTATAATTAATTATTTTTATTTTACAAATTTTTTTAAACCCTTAATTTCCAAGTTTGTTTTAAATATATGAATTAATTTAATACTTTTTATTAATTAATATATAAACATTATTATATTAATTAATTTGATATATTTATTATTAATTGATATGTAATAAAACTATTTATTATTATTAATTAATTTGATATATTTATTATTAATTTATATATAAATAAAACTATTTATTATTATTTTAATTTAATTTCTAGGTAACATTTTCAAGGATGATATATAAATAAAACTATTTATTATTGCATAAATAATTAATAAATATTCTTCTTGCATTACATTAATTGTCAAATTTTGATATTTTTAAATTGAACACGTGTCAATATGATTAAGAAACCAAAAACAATATGAAGTTTACGGAAGATGGGTAAATACATGTGACAATGACTTGCATTTTTATTACATTAATTGTCTAATTTTGATATTTTTAAATTGAACATGTGTCAACAGGATTAAGAAACCAAAAACAATATGAAGTTTACGGAAGATGATTAAATACCCGTGACAATGACCCGACGGGCCTCAATACTCGGTAAGGTGGTACAAATTACTTGTGGAGTTAATGTTAAACATGGAAAGTAAGGTGGTACAAATTACTTGTGGAGTTAATGTTAAACATGGAAAAACGAGAAGGCAACTAGGCTTCAACTTAACATAAATTATGCAACCTATCATCTTTGTCAATAAATGCATCCAACATCCTTGTCAAACTGCAAATCCATTAATTGTGTAATTAATTGTATACATTGAATGAAGTGAAGCTTGCAATAACACATCAAAGATATTAGCCAATGAAATTTTAGAAAAATATGTTTTTTTATTATTTAAAATATATATATAGATAGATAGATAGATAGATAGATAGATAGATAGATAGATTTCCTATGTTATACATTAAATGTAGCACACAAATTTAAAGTCAATAATAAACTATTATAAAATCAAAGACAAACTCATTGCTATAGTCCCAAGCTTTTGAACAGGGACTAATAATAATTGACTAAATAACTCCGAACACCCAAAACAAAATTGCCTCTTAAATTCATAGTCGGATGCAATTTCTATAAATTTTATATATCGTGCCTCCTCTCGCCTATACTTTATTATATGCTATTTACATTATCTTTATACTTTATTATACACTATTTGCATTATCTTTCTTTTTGATATATAATATGATTTAACATTCATATACGCATTTTCCATTTACATTTTGTTAAAGTATTTGTTTGTGAAAATAATTTAAAAGCTGAAAAATAATTTAAATTAACATATATTAATTATATATAATTACATTAATTGAAAAACAATATTAAAAAATATTATAATAATAATAACCTTATTGTGAATATTAATATGAGTGATAATATTTTAAAATAAATAAAATATTTAATATAATTTGATATAGTAGTAATAATATTTTTATTTTATTAATAATAATAGAAATAATGATATTATAGCTTATATTAAATTAGAATAATAATATCAACAAAATGATTTTAAAGTTAATATTTTTTTTAAATTAAAAATATTTATATTAATATTATTAAAAAAGAGTATATATATGATGTTGTTGTTTTTTTATGGCTTTGCCATATTAGCATCCTTGTTTTCTCTCTCATATCAAAATTCTAACCAGCTATGATAATTATATCGTGTGTTTCTAGTGGTATGTAAACCAAAAAAAACATAAAATCAATAACCTAAAACTAAAAACACGGACATTGCTTCCTTGTTTTCTCTCTCATATCAAAATTCTAACCAGCTATGATAATTATATCGTGTGTTTCTAGTGGTATGTAAACCAAAAAAAACATAAAATCAATAACCTAAAACTAAAAACACGGACATTGCTTGACACTCCTCACATAGTAGATGGATGGGGCAACTCTCCATGTATGTTGGCTTCAAAACACTCCATGTAAGTAGTCATTGTCTAAGTTGTTGATCTCTAAGCATTCTTTGCAAAGTTGATCAAGAATTCATTTGTTCCAAGGTAGCTTAGCTCTAAAATTTGCTCATATTTGGTAGAAAGGTGTAAATACAGATAGTAAATAAGGATTTTCTCTTAGAGGCTTGAATGATGATTGAGGAGTCTCCCTTCACTATAATATTGTTGAAACCATATCGATGTTCCACTTTTAGGCTTTCACCAAACTATAGAGTTTTGTTTTTACTTAGATGTGAAACAAATATGAGTAGAATGATTTTAAAGTTGTTGTTATTATTGTTCCAAGGAATAAATTATGATATTATTATTATTATTCCAAGGAATAAATTATGATAATAATAGTAATAGAAATATTATTATTGTTATTATTTCAAGGAAATCTCTATTCATAGTGAGAATAGAAATCACATTTCTCACATGCATTTCACACTTTCCAGTTCTTTTTAAATTTCAATTTTGTTTTTGCAGGAGTGACAACTCTAGCATATGTGTATATTGAGCTAGTTTCAGGAATGACAATCCATGAAAACCTCAATTTTCATGAATATCTCTCAATATATCTATTTTTTATGTTATTTTTCTATAGGCTACATGTTGTTGATCAAATTACAGACACATATAGAGTCTACTATGCAGATTCCAAATATATAATAATAATAGTGTTTGTTTATATATATCATTATTGGTATGATGGGAAGGAAAAACCCTAGCACTGGAAATGTGTGAGGTTGGCATTGGTTCGTCATGCTCATCTAAGCTGGAATATGGTGATAGGTGGTAGGCTCTTGGATCGATGCTTTGGTATAAGTCGGGCCTCGTCAAGACTCAAATTAATAGTGAGAAGGTAAGTTGCATTAATGTGTTTAACCTGTGTTTCAAAATTCCATTGACAAGGACAGATGTGGATCTTAAAGGACAGGCTACAGGACAACGTCATGCGGATTAATGGACTATTTGGATCCCAAGGAGGATCAGGATTTAGACTTTATTTTCGGTAAGGAGTTCATCTGTAACTCTTAAAAAATCCACTAACATGGCTTCCCTAAACTTGTTGTATCATTCTAACGCCCATCTAGAGGCATGCAAGTGGTCGCCTTCCTGAGGTGATTCAATAAGGGCAGGTAAGGAAGTAAATGAGGATTCTAGATCTCTCTTAGCAACAGTTGAAGGTAAGGAAATTCGTAGTTTGAATGTTTCTCCCTCATTTTCGCCGCATGCAAAAGAAGCTCCATCCAAGTTTGCATGCAAGAACAATGACTAGTTATATGTGAATGAAGTCCTAGGGGGGGGCATCCAAAGTAGCGAGATCGAAAAAGCAGAGGTATCGGAAGGTGAAGGAGGACAGTAGGAGAATGGTTGTGAGCGACGATGTTGAAGTTGGGGAAATTCCAGACCTCCTTAGTAAAATGACAGTAGGGAGATTCATATAGAAAATCGTTTTCCCTGTAGTCTAAAAGGGTGGTTGACAGAAAGTTGGGTGATCCCCCTCGCCTATTGTCCTGTGTTCCACATTTTGGCTCAAGGTTGGATTAGCTTCCAGTTCTCTTGCAAGAAGGATATGGAGTTAATTTTGAGAAAAGAATGGGGTTGGGTCCCCTCTGGGTTAGTATTATAGGAATGGCCCATCTTGTTTGATCCACTATGAGAATCCAGAACATCCTCCAAAATTTGGGCTATATTTCCCAATCTACCTCTTATTTCCTGGAATGAGCATGTCTTCTAATCCATAGGTAAGAAAATTGGTATGTTTCTTAGTTGTGAGCTTGGGTGGGAGGCTAAGGATGATCACAAGTGGGTGTGAGTGTATATTTTCGTTGATCTTAAAGAGGGTATGACAGAGGAAATTGAGTTAGTTTGGGGTCAATTTAGATGGATGCATAAAATTAATTATCTGAGGGTTCCCTTTCGTTGTTATGGTTGTCATCAAGTCGGTCACATCCAAGTAGATTGTAGAAGAGAATCTGCACTCTTCCCTTTGTTCAAAAAGGCATGGAAACACAAATATGGGAGACCAAGATCTCATCTGATGGAATCATTCAAGTGGAGATATCAATGAAAATCAAGCACAAGGTAACATCTCGTCAGTACTTTCAAATAAAAAATCTAAATCCCTCTCTTTATCTAGTTCTTCTCCTTCTAGGGATATAGATATGAAAGAACACAATCATATTATTCTCTCTCCCTTGTCAAGTGTGAAATCTCCCCCTTATAGGGTGGAGGTTAGTGGAAATTCGGTTCTTGAGAAGGAAGAGGTGTCATCACAAGCCTCCCCTCCAAATTTTCAGGAGGAAATAATTGTATCTCATCAGTTAAAGATTCCTTATCAGAAAGGGAAGCCTCTACCAATTCCTCTCAATATTTTCAATCAGTTAAATCGGACTACCTATTTCATTCCAAATTAAGAATAGTGGAGGAGGTAATTGGAGGAGGGGGGTTGGGTTATGATAAAGGTTCATGGGGCCAGGCTGGTAGGAAATATTTCATATCATTAACCCAATATAAAGCCTTGAAGGAAATAAGAATTGGAACTCAGTTGATCATAGATCAATCCCTTAGAGCGGGAGCAGCCCAAGAAGGGGTGAATAAATGATTAGTTTGTCCTTCACACCAGAAGAGTGGGGAGCACTCCTAAAATTATAGCTCTCAATTTCCTAGTAGAGGTTACTATGTTGGACACCATTATTATCCAAGAAACAATGTGTTTGGTGACAAAAGAAAAAGAAGTCTTTAGTAGTTTATTGAAAGGGTGGTCCATGTTCACCATTGATGTTGTGGGTCTCTCTGGGGGCCTCTTAACGGCTTTGAATCCGAGTCTCACAACCTCAAGTTTCATCTATTTCTCATCTGGGATTCTTGTAGAGGTTGTATATAAATATATGAAATGCACACTGAGTGTTTTCAATGTGTATGGGCCTTACTGTAATAGAATGTAGTTTTGGGAGTCTATGGGTAGCTATGATCTCTTAAAAGAGTCAAACATTGTTATGGGTGGAGATTTGAACTTTACCTTATCGTTGAGGGAGGTGTGGGGTGTTAGGCCTAGACAAGATCTCTAAGAAAGATTGTTTTTAAATTGGATTGAAAAGCATTAATTGGTTGATATTGATCCAGCCGAATTATCTCAAACGTCGAGAAATGGGAGAAAAGGGCAGGATGATGTTTCCAAGCGCCTAGATGGTTTCTTGTTATCGAAAAATATGTTGGAAAAGAATTGGAAAATCAAATCAAAGTGGTCATTGGAGGAATATCTGATCATATACCATTCTTGTTATAAGTATGTGTCCCCTCTAGCCACCCTCATGTTCTGATGAAATTCAACCATGCATGGTTGAACATAGAAGAATATAAAATGTTTGTCAAAGGGCTTTAGACTCCCTTCTCTGACGGTTCTAAAGGCTTTTTTATGATCCAATTCACCATAAACATTTCTTCGGTTTCTCAAGCTACAAAATTATGGGCCAAGGAGTATAAGAAAAAATCTAGTGAGGAACTATGCAAAATTGAGTCTAGTCTGGGAGGATGTATCACTGAAGGATATTCAGGCCAAGTTTCTGACTCCTCTAGACCAAAGTTGAAAAATATTCTCCAGAAAAAACAAGATTTGGTCGCATATGAAAAAACCAAGTGGTGACTCAAGAGCTAAGCTCTTTGGCTCAAGGAGGGAGATGGTAACAAAAATTTCTTTCATAAATTTTCTCATCAAAGAAATAAAGTTAATACCATCTGGGAATTCAAAAATTCAAGGGGGTAACTGGTTGCTTCTTTCGAAGACCTAGCCTCAGCCGAGACAGATTATTTCTCAGATCTTTTTAAGGAATCTCTTGGCTACCCAATAGAAGAAATCCTTAAGGTTTTTTCCATTTATCCTAATCGTGTTACCGAGGAAGCTAATGACTCTCTAAAAGAAGAAATTCCCGATACATAAATTATTTCCTCACTAGAAGCCTTCTAGAAAGAAAAAAGCCTAGGGTTGGACGGCTTAACAGTAGAATTCTACCTTGGATTCTATGATATGATAAAGGAGGATATGAAGAAAGTAGTAAATGAGTCCCAGAAACTGGGTTAAGTGTGGCCCTCCTTCAACAAAACCTTCTTGGTTCTTATTCCTAAAAAGAAAGAGGCATCTTCCTTTGAGGACTTTCGCCCGATCTCCTGCTACAACCTAATTTATAAACTTATTTCCAAAATAATTAGTCTCTTCTTGATTCAAACCTATTTTCAGTGATTATATTTTAGTTAAGCAGTTTGGATTCCTAGATGGTTATCAAATTCATGAAGTGGTTTCCATTGCACAGGAAGTTCTTCATTCATTTAAATCCAAGAAAATTTTGAGGTTCATGGTAAAGTTGGATCTTGCTAAATCATATGATAAGGTTAGATGGACCTTCATGAGGCTGGCTCTGAATTTAAATGGGCCTTAATATTCATTTTGTTAACTAGATCATGGGATGCATAGATTCTTCTTCTTTATTTGTCTTAATTAACAACTCTCCTTCTCCCTTCATTCATCCCTCAAGGGGCCTTAGGCAAGGTTGTCCCCTTTCCCCTTTCATTTTCCTATTGGTGGCGAACGACTTAACCAGTATTATATTCCAAGCAATTGAAAGGAAATTAATCAAAGGAATAAACATGTCAAGGGAGGTTTCTCTTTCTCACTTTCTTTTTGTAGATGATGTCATTGTTTTTGGTGCAGGTATGGTTCAAGAGGTCAAAACATGGGTGGAAATATTAGATTATTTATGTAAGGCTATAGGAATGCAATTGATATCTCTAAATCAGTGATCATAACTAGTTCTTTGGATGAGGGTGTTCTTCACCATCTAGAATCCTTCTTGCATATTACCATGACAAGTTTTGAAGCAGGGATCAAATACCTGGGATTTGATCTTAAGGAAAATGACTATTCTTTTGAAGAATGGGTGTGGCTAGTTAAAAAAATCCAAAGTTGAACTTTTTATTGGGCTCATCAGTGGCTTTAGAGGGGGGGTCAATTGGTTTTGATCAATTTCATCCTCAACAGTATTCCAATATATTGGGCCACTATTGCAAAAATCCCAAAAGGAACCTTAAATAAGGTGAGAAAAAAAAATCTTCAATTCTTATGGAGAAGAATTAAATACAATGGAGGCTCTCATCTAGTTAAACAGAAACGAATTGTCAGCCAAAAGATATTGGCAGGTGGGGGGTCAATAATATTTACTATTTCACCAAAAGCCTAGCTGCAAAAATTTTATGGTGTTTGATTCATAATTGATCTCTATGGGGGAAAGTTATTTCAGAAAAAATATTTCTCAGGTCATACCGTGGAGGATTGGATCAAGAATCCAAGGAAAATCAAGGTTGCAGGGTCCATCGGATGGAAAACAATGATGGATGTGTATCACCTAGTTGGTGATTTGTTGTGCTGGAAAGTTGGTAATGGGTGTAGGGTGAGAATAGGGGAGAACCTATGGATAGGAGGTGGGGGAGGATTCAAACTATCTAATGGTATGTTAAAAGAGCTCCACGAAAAAGGTGTATACTCCCTATGGGATTCCAAGCTACTTGATGTGGATGGATTTGGTCGCAGTGTGTGGAAAGATGTGAAGTATTTAGAGTTGACAGAGATCCATAAAGAGGAGTGGATATCCTTATGTAGTCTCTATCCTCTAACTTTATTCGATTGCAGAAAGAAGTAGAGGATGCCATTTGTTGGGATAAGAATGAGAAATATGGAACTTATTCTACAAAACTAGGATATCAATTGTTGGTGTTGAATGATTTCAACAAGATAGTGTAGGATTGGTGGAAATCTCTGTGGAAGGCTAATTATCCCCTTAAGGTAAAAACTCTTTCATGGCTGGAAATTGAGAACAAAATTTTAAAATGGGATAAAGGTCAAAAGAGGGGGTGGGTGTGTCTTGGTTGGCGTGTTTTGTGCCAGAATAATGAGGAAACATTTCAACATTTGTTCGTTAATTGTCCATATTCTTAAAAGGTTTCGTCAAAAGTTTGTATCGAGCTTAATCTTGGTGGTGTGGTGTTGGATGGATATCTCAAGTCTTGGATCAAAAGTTGGTTAGTAGGTAACCATGACATTCAATTCATATATATGTCGCTCTTCTCGGTTTATTTTATATGGTGGGCACGAAACTCTTTCATCTTCCAAAAAAGATTCATTCCTAAGGAAGCAACTAGAGGGTTAATTAGCAAGCTATCTTGAGAACACATGCATAGAGAAAAGGCCCCAAAACACAAAAATATAGTTGTGTCAGTGATTGATAAAGAGGCTCCATAGAGCTTTTTCAACGAGGCCAATCAAGGCCACCCTACACATTGTGGAGATGGAGCAGTTCTTTATATCTCATCTAATCATTATTATAATATTCTTGATACACCAGGTAGGGGTACAAATACAAAAGTGGAGTTGGCGACATTGTGGGAGTTATTATTTGAGGTGAGCTCTATCAATCTACACAAAGTCCAAATTTTTGGTGATTCTAGAACTGTGGTTGATTGGTAAATGGGAAAGGAGAAATTCAAGTCACATGCTTAGCATCTCGCAAAGCACTGGTGAGAGAATTTTTGGCAAGGCTAGAATGGTTCACGTGCAAATATATTTACCATGAGATGAACAAGGAAGTAGATAAACTCTCAAAATATGCTCTTGAGATACAAGATGGAACCTTTTATTTTTAGGAATACTATGACGGTCATCCAATGGAAGGCATGGCATTTTATCTATAACCCAGATCTAAAGAGATATCAGAACATGCTATGTAATTGAAATTTTCAATGTAAAGCAAGGAATCCTATAGAAACTAGTATGATTATCTTTTTGTAAGTTAGAAAAATAAAAAGGAAAGTGTAGAAAAATAGAAAAATAGTGGCTCATTACCCCTTAATTGGGGCATATTACAATAGTAATGTTATTGTATTTATGTCGGCTTGAGTCCATTAGTTCTAATTGTACCTCCTAGTCTCCTATATATACCAAGGAGACATTTTCATTTGGAATCATCTTGTATTTGGACATTTATGTGGGGTATAAGGAGGTTTCCCCCTCGAAGAGGCTTATTACCTAAAATTATATCTTTTTCAAGGCGTTGAGTACTTATTCTAAGGTTTTTCTATGCTATATTGATATTTGGTTCTTAACATATGGTATCAGAGCTCAAGGTCTTAGGATTTCACTGCTACATCTGAGACACCTTGGAATTTTTGCTATAAATTTTTTTATACAATGTTTCAGAAGGAACCCTTTGGAGGATATTTAGTAGACGGATCAAGGTACGTTGGGTTAAAATTTCATCTCCTGAGACCTTATACTTTAGGAGATATAGCCTATGTAAGATAGGGTTCTTGAATCATCCTGAATTGATTCATCGTAGAATTTTCGCTATAAAAACTTTTATGTAACGTTTCAGACCCTGAAATCCGGAGAATATTCATAGAAATTATTAATTTAACTGTGATAAAAATGTCATCTTATGGGTAATCTTACATTTGTAGATACACCCTATGGAAGATAGGGTATTTGACTAGTCTCAAGAAGGTGTTCCAAGTAAAACAATCATAAATTGTTCCTAGAGTATCTAATTTGAGTGATACCAATTGCATTGGATAGTGGACAATTTGTAGTATTTCTTGTACACGTTTCATAATTTTATACCAATTATTTTGTGTGGGGTATTCTATATAAGTGATATCTCCTGGAAAGGCCAAAAATCAGCAAGTTGTTGGGAAGTTACCATAAATTCTACTTGGCACGTCCAATTTTGATCAGACCTATGGCATTGCAGAGAAGCAATATCAGAGAACTACAGAAAAGAAAATTTCATACCCAGAAGGGACGAAATTTTGGAGATACAATAAAAGAAAGATTGTCTAGCAAAACCACCTCAAAATCAAGGTTTAAATTGATACTTGGCCAACATGCCACCAAAAAAGGGAACTTCTACACCAAATAAGCCTCCAGACAGTCCTACTTGGACTCTTGATGAAGGTGAAGAAATGTGTAGGGACATAAATGATTTACAAAAGAATACAGTAACAAAAGATGAACTACAAGAGATGATGGATTCAATGGAAGCTAAGTTGGAGGCAATAAATACTAAGATGGATGGTTTAAAAGGGGAGATCATGGAAGGATTGAAAATTTTCCTAATAGAGAGGACACCTGAAAGTGAAAATGTATCCCATAAAATTCATGATGAGGACACAAGGAAGATGAATCAAGAATGGAGAAAATCTAACTTTGGGTTGAAGACCAACCACTTTCTTAAGATCAATATGAGGAATTTTTATGGAAAGGACTCAATCACATGGATACTTTATATGGAGCAATTCTTTAATCTACATAATGTGCTACATACACAAAAGGTACGGATTGCTTCTTTATATTTAGAACCCAATCAATTTGTGTGGTATCGATGGCTATGTTCTCGCAAATCACTCGTCACTTGGACAATTTTCAAGGAAGATATGATAGCACACTATGAGGATATAAGGAGCAATACCTTCTTTAGCCAATTGATAAATTTCAAGCAAAAGGGTTCAGTTACAGAACACATTGAGAACTTCCAAATATTGAATATAAAGGTAATAGATATTCCATATGAGCACTTGATTGATGTATTCATAGGAACTTTAAGGGATAACATTCAACGCGAGGTTCATCTTTGGGAACCCAAATCAGTGGAGAATGCATTTAGGGTGGCAAGAAATGTTGAAAGTAAAAATATGGCTATGGCTACTAGAAGGACCACTCCTAACATCTATCGAGAGAATAATGTTCCTTCTTCTGAAACAACTCAACCTACCAAGTTGACACCTCAACAATTGGAGGAAATAAAATCAAAAGTTTTATGCTTAATTGTGACAGCAAGTACAATAAGGGACATAAGTGTGGTGAGAAGAAAATATTCTACATGGATTGTGAAGAGGAAGAAGAAGAAGAACAAGAACAAGAACCATCTCAAGATAAAAATGTAGACACGATTTCTTCTGAAGAGTTGACTCCCACGATCTCGTGTAATGCATTGGTTGGAATTATCACTCCTCAAACCCTCAAGATCGAAGGATATATCAAAAAGAAAAAGGTAATAGTCCTAATTGATTCTGGTAGTACTCATAATTTCATTCACTATAAATTAGCCAAATCTCTCAATTGCTTTGTATATCCAGCACAAGAGTTTCAAGTAATGATTGCAGATAGAGGAACTATCAATTTCTCAAGAAAATGCAATAAGTTCAATCTTACTATGGGGGAATAAATAATGAATAGTCCAATCATTGCTATACCCATGGGTGGTGTTGATGTCGTACTAGGAATCCAATGGTTACAATCATTAGGAACAGTGGCTTTTAATTTTCAATAACTTTTCATGAAATTTTCATTGGAAGGAAAAGAAATTAAGTTAAGAGATATCACAGGGAAACTCGATAAGGTGATACTCTCCAATGGCATGACAAAATTATTGATAAAGGGGCATCAAGGTGTAAATGCACAACTATGCTCACTAGATGTTCAAACATCTAAGCCAACTATTCCCCTAGATATCCAAGGGATCATTGATAAGCATTCCAAAGTATTTGAAGATATTACCAAAGGTCTTCCACCCACTCGAAATCACAATCATGATAGTCTTAAATACTTCTTGGAAAAAACACTATCTTCAGAAGAACAACAAAAATGGGTGACCAAGATATTGGGTTATGATTTTGAAATCGTCTATAAAAAAGGGAAGCAAAATTGACGCAGACCCCCAACCCTCAGGCCAAGGTCCGCACATGATCTTTCAAATTCTACCCTTTAAGTCTGATTGACTCTTTTATTTCCCCTGGGTAATCCTTCACACACCCGAATTGATGTATTCCACAGGTCCTTCTGAGTTATGCCTATGTGATCAGACACCGACATGAACTCCACGACCAACCTACAAATGTGATTGGGACCTTTTCCCTTTTCGGGATTTTGGATTTCGCGATTTCGCGAATCCTGTTGTCGAGCCCCTTGACTTTTCAACCTCCGAAACCTGAATTTCCGAACACACACAACTCTTCTTGCCTCTTATTTCGGCTTCTCGGGACTTGAGTGAACAACCAACACACGTCCCTCTTCCCTTATGATTTCCCAATTTCTGAAATTCCTCCCTTTTTCAAGATCGATGATCTTTCATGATTTTCCCCGAAGCTTGACCACTCCTATGACTCCCATCACCCGTTTCCTTCGACAAATGACTTGGACCCTGCTTTTAAGCTTTTCTCTCTTCGTGATTTTGGGAGTTGCGTTGACATGCAACTCTACCTCTTGACTCCTGGAGCCCCAAAACTCGAAGTGTCGAAATCATAAAAAAGTCCACACTAAGTCCTGTCGCATTTCGCGACTTTGGGATTTTCACTTCACTGTGTCTCATTCCTTGTCGTCAGGATTTCCGGTATGCCGAACCCTGAAATACCGAAATGCTGATGTTCCACTTCCAAGGAGATCAACGGTTGCGAACTTCCCTTGATCCGACGGCTGGCGCGATTTCGCGTATCGGGAGTTTTCAATGCAAAATCCCCTAACTCCTTGTCCTCAGAAGTTCCAGTAAGTCGAATCCCAAAATACCGAAATTCTGAAATCTGCACCTGATAATTCCTTTTCGCGATTCGGGAGTTAGAATGACCAAAGGTTTTGGCTTGCACTCCGGACTTTCGAACTCTGAATCCCCGAAATGATCTGACAGCTTAAACAGATCACGATCAACGACCCACGTTGATTATGGATATCAAAGTGATGGGTTTGTCTACCCTTATCCACCTTGCAGCTTCTACAGATCCTACGGTTCTCGCTATTTTGGGAGTTCTCCTAGAAGAATTCCGACTATTCAATTTCTTCCCCAAGAACCTTTGACCCAAA
>JASDQU010307224.1:20848-32054 GCA_032191745.1 Picea mariana
TTTTTATGTATTATATAAAAACGCTCCCAAAACGCTCCCGCTCCCGGAGATTTTTGAAAATCTGTGCTTCCCGCTCCCACTCCCCGCTCCCAACAGCCTTGGTTGAAATAGAGGAAGTCATTCCAGAGGATTATGACATGGTAGAACCTCAGAAACCAGCAGAGATGCCTTCTCGCAAGAGAAGAATAGCTTGGACACAAGAGCTTATCAGAGAAGCAGAAAGAATCGGTGCCCCAGAGAAATCTTTCAGGGAAAGTAAGAAGCCGAAGCCATATTCCAGCTACGTGGCATGCTTGTGTGACATAATGGATGCAAAACCTTCCAGTTATGAAGAGGTTGTAGAAAAGCAAGTATGGAAAGATGCCATGGTAGAGGAATACCAGTCCATTATGCAGAATGATGTTTGGGATGTGGTTCCCAGACCAAAGGAGGAATCTGTGGTCAGTTTGAAATGGATCTACAAGACGAAACACGCAGTTGATGGCAGTATTGACAAATATAAGGCAAGATTTGTGGCCCAAGGTTTCTCTCAGAAGGAAGGGATTAACTATGAGGAGACCTTTGCTCCCGTAGCGAGATATACCAAGATCAGGACTATACTTTCATTGGTCGTTGTGATGAAATGGAAGGTGCACCAAATGGATGTGAAGGAAGCCTTCTTGAATGGTGAAATAATAGAGGAAGTTTATGTGGAGCTACCACTTGGGTTTGAGACACATGACAGGGAGACTCATGTGTGCAAGTTAAAGAAGGATTTATATGGATTGAAGCAGGCACCCAGAGCATGGTATGGCAAGATTGACAATTTTCTGATGAGCTTGGGCTTTACCAAGAGCAGTGCAGATCCTAACCTTTACTTTAAGGTTGAGGATGGTGAACCGGTGATTCTACTATTGTATGTGGATGACCTGTTTCTAACAAGTGCGGAAAATCTCATCACAGAGTGTAAGAGAAAACTGGCTACAGAATTCGAGAAGAAATATTTAGGAATGATGCACTACTTCTTGGGACTAGAAGTATGGCAGAGATCAAATGGGATTTTCCTAAATCAAGGAAAGTATGTTGTGGAAATCTTGAAGAGGTTCGGGATGTTGGATTGTAAGGCCATGGCTACTCCGATGGTATCAAATCTGAAGTTGTTGCAAGATACAACTTCAGAGATTTTGGATTCTACCTTATACAGGCACATGGTGAGTTCATTGATGTATTTAACGAACACAAGGTCGGATATATGTTTTGCGGTGAACACCCTGAGTCAACATTTGGAGCAGCACAGGAAGATTCATATGGTTGCAGCAAAACATGTGTTGAGGTACCTTAAGGGTACTCTGGGTCATGGTCTCTGGTATGGATTTGACCATGAGTTTGGATTGTATGGATACTCAGATTCAGATTGGGCCGACAGTATTCTTGATCGAAAGAGCACTTCAAGATGTTGCTTCAGTCTTGGCTCCAGTATGGTCTCGTGGAGCAAAAGGAAGCAGTCATGTGTGGCACTCAGTACAGCTGAAGTTGAGTATGTGGCAGCATGTGCAGCGAGCAGAGAAGCAGTGTGGCTTCGAAAGCTGTTGTCTAGGTTATTTGGTCTCGAATTGGAGGCGACCTGCATTTGGTGTAACAACCAGAGTTGCATGAAGTTGTCAGAGAACCCGGTGTTCCATGACAGGTTGAAGCATATCAAGATCAGATACTATTATATCAGGGATATGGTACAGAGGGGAGCAGTGAGGCTCCAGTTTGTGACTACCGAGGATCAGGTTGCGAACGTGTTCACTAAGTCGTTGTCAAGGACGATTTTCTGGTACTTCAGAGACAAGTTTGGTGTGGTCCCTCTTCAGAGGGAGTGACAGGAGGAACTCATCCAGCATGAAAAAGGACTGGCACTGAGTATGGAAAAATCTCATCCAACATGAAAAAGGGCTCGCACTGAGTCTGGTGGATCTCATCTAGCATGAAAAAGGGTTGGCACTGTTATCGCACAATTTGTAGCAAGGATAAAAGGCTATAAGATAGAGAGCCAAACTGGCGTAACAGGAACCAATCCCACCAATGTCACCACAATGGGATGGTTCTTTCTTTTTAGGGAGGTTAGGCCCAGGGGAGATGTCCCCGGTGACCTGGGGTTTTGAAGAGGCTCAAAGATAATAATACAAGGATAAGTTTCCCCCCTCACAAGTCACCACCAACCAGATATTCCCGGCTAAAAATCCAATAATGGAGTGAAACCCCCAAAGAAATGTACCTGCCTAGAACAAAGCAACAGCAAACTAATATGTGCAAGCTATTTCAGTGGGTTAGTACTTCATATGAGTATCTGATAAATATATATAAGCAATTATGGCAATAAATATGGACGAAGTCAATGTTTATAAATATGGCAATGAAAGTAATGTCACTTCTTCAATAAATGCTAGAATGACGTTGGCATTCAATACAATAAAACAATAACTCATTCAATTGATGCCTTTAATCATTATCCAATTGCTTAATGAACAAAACGATGTTGCACTAATGATGTAGTGGCATAAGATGACGGCAACAATTAGGGTTAGTAGGGTTAGCTCTTAGGCTAGGGTTAGTAGTTAGGGTTTCAATTCAAAATGTTTGAGAGTATTTGGATCATGTTCTACTTCAACACTTGAGGTCTTAGGATCAGTGCCTTAAGGTCAAATGGAGTCAATAATGAAGGACGCAAGGGTTGAAGGAGACAAAGACTAAGGACTAGAGGGAGAAGTTTTGAGGTGTTGCTAAGGCAAGGCCTCAAAATCAAAAGCCTAGGGGAGAGAGGCTCACTCTGGTGTTGCTACAGCAAGGCCTCGTGCTCTCTCCTCCTTCCTTAGATGGAAAAACGGCTAGCATAAAAGATAAATTAAGACAAGAGGGTTTGATAAGACAAAGTGTTGCAGCAGCAAGGCTCTACTAGCAAACCCTAGAAAAATCGGCCCTGAAGTGTAGAAACCGTAGGCTTCAAGACGTCTCCTTCTTCTCAGCTTGTAAGGTACGACTAGCTAAAGGGAAGAAGAAATAGGAGTGTAGCTACGGCTAGGCTCTTTCTTTCTCCAACAATGGCTGAAAATTTTCTCTATCAGGGGACATGAGACAAGGACCTACTTGTGTGCTCGTCACCTAGGGTTTTGATTCAGCAAAATTCATAAACATATGCAAGAAAATAGAAAACAACCATTCATTCAAGAAGTTTTGCAGAAAAATACTTACAATTCATCAAGAAATATCCATGCAAACCCTAGTTGTAACACCTTCCTTCAAGAGAAATGTCAAAATGTGCCAAAATAGTCTTCCTTCAACAAGTGTGCATCACTAAATCATCCAATAACCCAAGAGAGGGCGCAAATTTCACACCTCACTAATGAGTGAGTGAGTTGCGATGAAAAAATGAAGGTAAAAATCCCTCATTTATACCATTCCATGACCTAATTTTACTTTTTAGGTCATGTTAAAGGCCGACAAGGCCAAAATAACAAAATCATATTGTTTTACATTAAAATTAAAACCCTAATTGAGATGAAAAGAGATAAAAAGCCCCTCTAAGAGGAACGTTAGCCCCTTCTAGGCCAAATGAAGCATCCTAGAGCAAAAAGTTAGCCCTCCTTGGGCTTCTCCAACCTACCACACGTGCCACTGTTGCCCAGTCTGCCTCCCAAGACGTCCATGATGTTGGATGACGTCATGGTCAAGATGGTGACATCCTAGGCCTTCCAAGGCCAACGTTCCATTGAAAAGGGCCATCCCCCCTAGGTCAAGCTCTGTCGGGGTGCCTCTGGTGGAACGTCCTCCTCTTCTCTGGTGCAAAGCCCCTGATCCATCTCCATCCTGTCTCTGCCCCCTGATGGGGTCTCAGCATCCACCTGATGGGCCCTTCAGCCCCATGGAGGTCCGAACCGATCATCTCCCCATGTGTACCGATCCAAAATGGTACCTGTCCGTCGGGCATGGTCCTACACATCAAAAGCTACGCCCTCCATGGGCTCATCAGTCACAGGGACCATCAATATTATTAAACATATGCATAAAATCCCTAGTACATCAGTCAGCAGCTCAAGGACGTTACACAAGCCTACAATACAAGTCGGAGAAAAGGACAAAAAGTCCTATTGGGCTAGTGTCCATGGAAGAAGGAAAGTTCCCGAAAGAAACCTCATCCAAGCCATGTAGGTGGGTGATGTGGTCAAGGGATGTCCAAACATGTGGGTGCAGTGAGGGCCAAGGATGCAAAAATGTCGTCTGTGGGTGCCTTTGTAGAAGGCAAGCTGTACCTGTCATGGATGCATTTTTTCCAAGCCCATTCTTGCCTTTTATTCTTATTCTTTTTTATTCTTTTATCTTTGATTGCCTTTTTTGTTCAAGAGTTAATCAGGGGACACTGCCCTGGCGTGGTGACCAGTGGTGACAGTGTTACCCACAAGTATTTTCACAGAAATGAGAAGGCTGGCTCGTGATGAGACCCCATTTCCCTTGGCCATGCAACCAAGAGTCACTGCCTTGGCGTGGTGACCAGCTAATGGCAATGTCATAATGTTAGATGCCCATGGACCTAATAGGCTGTCTCGTGATGAGACCCCCTATTCTCTGGTTAGGCCTTGTTTTATTATTTATTTCCGGGTCCCTCTTGTTTCTTGTTGAGAAGACTTTTATTGCTTTCTCGGGGATCCCTGGGCGAAGCATATCGAGGTTTTATTTTAGGCTTTTATCTTTTACCAGCTTGCTTTTACCTTATGGGCCTTTAACCCCTTCTTCTCACGAGATAAGGTGCAATCCTAAAAATAGGTCAACCCAATGTCTGGACAAGTGGAATGGGATAGATGAGCGGGAAACAAGATGGAAAAGTGGTTCTATGATGGGAGCAGACGATGGCTTCTCAAAAATTCCCCCCAATGGCAAACTAAAACCTACAGACACAGGCTTACTAGGGCATCCTGTCAATCCCCCCAAACATGGTCAAGTGAGCAAGTGTAAGATCCAAGCAGTTGTTAGAAATAAAAGGAATCAGATGCACATATTCAAAAGGTTTGATGATCAAAGTGACACATACCATGATACCTAGACCAATTACCTCATGGAGCAAGAACAATCTCTGACACAGGACCCAACCGATGGTGATGGATGTTGTCGCTGCTGGCAAGATGAAGATGCTGGAAAAAGAAAAGGTGGGCCCTCCAAGGCCATGCTAAAGTCAATCCTACTCTCGGTACTCCATGTCTAGGACCTGTGGGCCTCGAGACATGATCTCCTAGCTATCCCTGAAAGTGGGGAAATAACAGGCACTGAGACAGGGGTGCACATGATCAAGTACTGATGCATTGCAGGGTAATGGATGTCCTAGGGACATGTTGTAGTTGTTGAGAGCTACCCACAAATCTTGGATGCATGTGGTGAAGTCATGTTGCACTATGAATATCCGAGGATGTATAGATTTGCATGTTCAACAGTCAATGGATGTGAGCTCGTATGGTATCAGACTTGGAGTTCGTGTCTGGAAAGAATACCTTCCTAGTTAAGAGGGAGTGTTAATATTTTTGGTGTAACTACGGAAGATATTTTTGTATATTTGTTTTGGTCAAACCTTTAAAAGGTCATTGTAATTATATTGTATAATTCGGCTCAACAAAAATTATTATAATATTGGTATTTTACTTATAATTGTAAAAAGTCCCATTGTGGCTAGTCGGCCATGTTTTTATGGGTTAGTTAGGTCAAGAATCGTGTCTCTTCAAGAGACACTTTGTGTATAAATAGAAGATAGGTTCCTCCCATTTGGATACACTCACACACACACACACACACACACACACACTTCTCTTGTGTATCTTGGAGCGCATAAGGAGGTCTAGCGCACAAGTCTTGGAGATTGGTTCTTTTGGTGTTTTTGGTCATGGTCTTTCTTGGAGAGGTATAGCTCATTATTGCACTGGTTGAAGGAATCTATACTGAGGATTTTGGTTGTTGGGTTTTCTCCCCCATGAGGGTTTCCCAGGATAAACTTTATGTTCTATTGTATCTGTCATTGTCTATCTTTTAGTGATCCTATTACTATTGGATTAAATGCTAAAAGAAGATAAATGTAACTATGTAACCAAAAAAAATTAAAATTCTAACAAAAATCAACCTCATGCGTGGCCTATGCAGTGATCTGAGGCGAGGGCCTCTAAGGAGCAAAGTGCAAGATAGGGATACTGCTCTCTCCTGGTAGCAGATTCCCTGAAAGATATGACTCTATGAATGAAGGAGATTAAGTGAAAGATAACCTCGAGGCAAAATGGTTGGACAGCGAACTCTGCCTAAATAATGGGTTGTGGAACTGTACGTTTGCATCTGATGATGCACCTGAGAAGCAATGTATGGACTCTCTCCAACTGAGACCAATCTGTCTGTAACAAGTTCGGTCCCCAGATCTTTGAGCTATAGAGTATTGTGGATCTAATAATCACCTCCATGATGTAGAGTTTGGATGAGATGTCCTAAAACTAACCTTGGAAACATTGTCTCTCGATGAGGGCTAGGGACCCATACCCTTTGTTGAGTTGGGGCTGGAGGGCTTGCCGCATACCAAAATGAGGCCCCATGAATTGTACCCCCAGGTAGGTGTAAGTTGTGCTAATCTCAATCTCTTTCCCCCTAAAGTAGAAGTGTAAGTTTGTGAAAGGGCGCTATGAGGCATTGAAGATCATGACCTTGGTTTTACCCAAGTTGAGCATCAGTTGTCGAAGGTCACAAAAACTAGCTAGGGTATCAATCCGCCTCTGTAGGCCCTCAGAAGTGGAGGCCAACAAGATCAAGTCGTCAGCAAAAAGTAGCAGGGAGATCAACACTTGATGAAGGAGACAACCATCTCCATCTTGGATGTGGTCGTGTAGGAAAGACTCTAGCTCATCAATGTAGATTACGAAAAGGGTCGATAAGAGGGGGCATCCTTGTTTTACCCCAATGGTACTTTGAATGAAGTCGAAGAGGCCATTAGCCAACCTGAGGCGTCCAAAAACCTACTCATACATTCTCACGATGGCTACTAGGAGGGTCTCGGATTTGTCAATGTCACGGAGTCTCTGGAATAAAGCCTCCCATGGCATTTTGTCAAAAGCTTTTTGGAATTCTACATAACAACAGTAGACCCTCGAAGAGCGATGACATGCTTCCTCAATAATGGCTCTGAGTGTGAAAATGTGATCGGTCGTCTGGTAATCTAGGAAAAATCTGGCATGTACTTTTAACTTTGAGATGACGCTATCCAAATCCTCAAAAAGTCATTGATGCAAAGTTGTGGCATAAAGTTTGGAGAATGTATGTCCCACCATGATAGTCTTGTAATTGTTCAAATCCGAACTATTCCCTAATTTGTGAATAGGGTGAATGATGTGCCTTGTCCAAGAGTGAGGGAAACCTAAACATATCACATGGTAAAATAAATCAGCAACATGTGAGTCAAAGGAATGGATGTCACGCATAAGTAATTTAGACCGAAGGACTTCTTCATATGTTAGTTTGTTGGTGCTCATAGCTCTGACTGCTCTCCTGATATATCTCTTAGAGAAAAGGTGACAAGAGGAGGGAGTGGAGTGGATGTGGGTGGGAGGCTGCCCAAGAGTGTCATAAAGAGAGGTTGTGTGGAAGAACATGGCTTGGGGGTCTAGGTTGGTTGAGATGACCTGATGTCTAGGAAAAAAGGGCCTCCAGAAGGATTTTGAGGAGTGGCGGAGGGTTCTGCAAAGTTCACGCCTCCTCTAGGAGAGGAACGTTTGCGACTTGTGACGAAGGAGTTGACGGTAGGTTTTACGAAGGTCGAGGGAGGATGATGGGTCGTGTATGAGGGTGAAACGAAGTTGTTTGTGGAGGATTTTACATTCATCATCAAAACAATGATTCATGGGGCAGGAGCCAGGGGTGGGCTTATCGGTGTGCTGATGAGTAGAGTGGGGACAGGTGTCAAGAGTTGTCTCCTCAAGAACCTTGGAGAGTATCTTATATTTGGTTGTGGTCGTTTCCAATGATCTGAAGTGAGAAATGAGGGGGAGCAACTCCTTAAGTGTTAAGATTTAAGTTATTATTAGGTTTCTTTTCAATTTACTAGATAACCATAGCATAGATAGGATCACTGAGAGAAACACAATCACAAGATACATAGCATTTATCCTGGGAAACCCTCATGGGGAAGAAAATCCAGCAAAAACTTCCTTAATATAGATAGCCAATACAATGTCAAGACCATAAACCAAACACTAGAGAATACCCTCTCCCAATCAATGCGCCTCTCTCTCTTCCTTCTTCCGGCAACTGGTAACTGCAGCTTCCTTCAATACTTGCGCACTAGATGAGTGAGCTGAGTGAGTGAGCAAATGAGACATTGGCTTCATTTATTTATACAAACTAGCAAGCGTTGAAAGGAGGTGTCTATTCACTAGCAGGGCCGACTTCTCTTTCTGGGTGGTTAGAACCACCTTAATTTGCCTGGGGGCCAACTTCTTAATTTGCATATTACATTTAAGATTTGACCAATCCGCAAAAGGGGATTTGGTCAATTACAATGCCCAACATGATCAATCCACAAAAGGGGATTGATCTAATGAATAATAAATAAATAATAAATAGAATACTCTTTGCAGTTACAATATTTCAACATTAAGGTGGATGATGTAGGAGTCGGCATACTCTCTGTCGAAAAGGAAGGTGGTGCAGGAGGGTGGGGCGGTCCTAGGAGGTGGGGGGGAGGGAGGGGAATGTAATGTTCCTGACTTGGCTAGTCTAGGAAACGCTGCTAATGTGTGTGTAGGATTAATCGTTTACAGCATATAAATGATCATACAAATAACAAATGCGACAAAGGACTGCAAAGTTTATATTATGATATCTTTGTGGATTACAAAATCGCCGAATGCGGCTGAATAAACTGATAATACTCGACTAGATCAACAGACAAAGGATCTTAGCCGGAATACAAATAAGCAACTAAAAGATAATACCCGAAATATGGGAGCACTGCAGAATCAATGGGTGCGCTAAGACTATGGCAGCTCTGACGGTAACTGTTGGAAGTCTGGAAAGTTCGCCCTAGGAGCTGTACTTCTCAGAATGGCCTGGAAACTGTCCCAAATGATGTGCCCTGCTCTAGTCCTCAGTACTGGTAACCGTCGGACCCTTCTGTTGGTGAGTTTGGACCTCGGATGGATCCCCCTAGGGGAATGTGCCCCTCTTTCTCTGGCAAAATGCGTCCTAGTGATTCCACCGTCGGAATCAAACGAGATGTGTCTCAAAATGACCGCCTTGGTCTACTGGGAAATGGGTCAGAAGGGTTTCCCTGAATATGGCTTGATGCTCGCTCTGGAACCCCAAATGTATCTGCCAAAAGTGTCGCACGTCCAAGTCTGGAAAATGCGCCCCAGTTGATTCCTCCGTCGGAATCTAATGAGGAACCAGGCAAAAGATGTGCCTTTCCTTCCTCTCAAATGGGTCGAAGAGAAATCTCGGAATTCTCCCTGGATGGGATAAGTCGACTAAAAACCCTCTCAGAAGCTGCGCCCTCACTTTGGATGAATGTGCCCTTGCTGCTGAACACTGTGTAACTGCTGCTAAAGAATGATGGAAGACCTGAATGATCTCCCCGGTGACTAGGGTGTGTCTCTCAACACCGAAATCAGCCAAGTGGTGTCTTCCTCCTGGAATCCACTGAACTATCTCCCCTGAGATGCACCTCTTCTCCTCAATGACAAGTCATAATCTGCATAATGATCAATTAGGTTGTTGACCTTTCCTTTATAGCTTTCCAAAACCCTAAATCACTGTTGAAACCCTAATTCACTGTTGACTTATATTTTTAGCTCATGCTAACTTAAAAGCACTTTTTACCCTTTTTAGCTCAATGTCACTTTCTGAATATAACACTGGTGACTGAAGTGACCTCTAGTGACCTTGTTTACTGCTTTCTGGCCCTGGCTATAGTCTAACGAGGCGGTTTAGACCATTAAGCCTCCTCTCTGGAGCTCCTATTTAGAAAGGGACATTACAGTCCTCCCATCCCGAAATTGCTTGTCCTCAAGCAATACTAATCCAAGGTGTTGCAACACCTGCTCACTCTCCCAAGTAGCATCATTTACTGGAAGCCCTCTCCATATGATTAAACACTCTCTGATGACCTTGCTCCTCAGTTTCCACTCCCGGAACTCCAAAACCTCCTCCGGATCTAACTCCAACTGTCCCTCCTCATCCAACGGGGGAAGCTCCTCTGATGTGCTAATGAATTGTCCCACTGCCTTTTTTAGGCAAGACACGTGGAACACGTTATGAATCTTGCTCCCCTCTGGAAGCTCTAGCTCGTAAGCAACCTCGCCTACTCGACGCAGGATCCTGTAAGGACCATAAAATTTGGGCTTGAGCTTCTCGGCCCCACTCTTCTTCACAGATGATTGTCTGTAGAGTTGGAGTCTCAAGAAAACAAAATCTCCAACCTCAAAGTTGTGCTCTATCCTATGCTTGTCCGCACTTATCTTCTGTCGGTTTTGCACCGTCTACAGATTCTCTTTCAACAACTTGAGAATCTCCTGACTCTCTATGATCCAATCCTTAGCCTTGGGAGCTCTACTCTCCCCGAAGATCAAGTCTACCAAAGTGGGAGCATCATATCCGTACAATGCTCGAAAGGGTGTCATACCAATGGACATGTGGAAGGTGGTGTTGTAGCAATGTTCTCCTAAATGTAACCACTTTACCCACGTTCTCTGTTGTCCTCCTACATAGTTCCTCAAATACCCTTCAACCCACTTGTTGACAATCTCAGTCTGCTCATCTGTCTGAGGGTGATAGTTGGTGCTAGGTGTCAACTCTGTCCCCACCAACCGAAACAACTCTCTCCAGAATGTCCCTATGAACCAACTGTCCCTGTCATTGACGATGTTCTTCGGTAACCCATGAAGTCTGAAGACCTCCCTGAAGAAAAGCTCGGCTACCTGAACTGCGCTGTACTCTGTCGATATGGCATAGAAGTGAGCAAACTTGGTCAATCTGTTGACCACTACATAGATACAGTCCTTACCCTGGACCTTGGGTAGACCTGTGATGAAGTCCATAACGTGCATGGACCACTAGCATGCTCTGACTTGTTCTGCTGGCAAGTCACACACTCACTGACGTGTCTCATAACGTCCTGTTTGAGGCCCTTCCATGAGAACCTCTCTTTCATCTGTCTATAGGTTTTGAAAAA
>JASDQU010307224.1:36532-49199 GCA_032191745.1 Picea mariana
GGCGGTGTATTTGGACGATCCGTCGAAAGAAGGGATGGTGAGTTTCCCAACTTTTCGGATGAAATCGAGGTTATGCCCCTGCTACTGTTGTGGTCCTCCCCTCTGCGGCTCTCTGGGGCGGTTCCTAAGTCTGAGCCCACAGTACTCGACTAAGTTCATGTCCTGATGGAAGTCACAACCCAATGTTGCGTACTGCCTCCTATACTCTGCAATGTCGTCTGCATGAGTGGGCGGCCTCTATGTTATCGGTGGTTGTGTTGCTGCCGGGGGTGCCCTCTCGAAGCTGGGGAACAAGAGACTGAGAATCCTACTCACAAATGTGTATGTGCGAGTGGGTGACTGGGGTCGACTGCCTGCTCCTGAGTTCCCCTGTGTTGTATGTGGGGCTTGTGTGCCCTGGATGTCTGCCATAGCCAATCTATCAGCTACTTGAGCCAAGGATTGTGACATGGTCAACTGACTAGCTAACATATCACTGATAACCTGCATGAAGGCTACATTTGGATCCATGGGGGCCTTACCACTGCCCTCTGGTCGCTCATATCGGTCACCTAGCCTTCTCTCTGCTTCGCGCTCGGCCTCGCGCTCTGCTCTTCTCTTTGCTTCTCTGCGTGCCTCTTCCTCATCCTCTGAACTGGGAGGGAAAGGAGGAAAGTTAGGCCTAGGCCTTCTTTCCTTGCACCTGCTGTAAGTGACATATTCGTCACCTACGTGTTCACGACCCTCTGGATCTTCTGCTGCACTCATCGTCTTTAGTCACAGGCTGGCAGGACTCAAGCTCTGATACCACTGTAATGTTCCTGACTTGGCTAGTCTAGGAAACGCCGCTAATGTGTGTGTAGGATTAATCGTTTACAGCATATAAATGATCATACAAATAACAAATGCGACAAAGCACTGCAAAGTTTATATTATAATATCTTTGTGGATTACAAAATAGTTGAATGTGGCTGAATAAACTGATAATACTCGACTAGATCAATAGACAAAGGATCTTAGCCGGAATACAAATAAGCAACTAAAAGATAATACCTGGAATATGGGAGCACTGCGGAATCAATGGGTGCGTTGGGACTATGGCAGCTCTAACGGTAACTGCTGGAATTCTGGAAAGTTCGCCCCAGGAGCTGTACTTCTCGAAATGGCCTGGAAACTGTCCCAAANGTTAGTTTGGACCCCGGATGGATCCCCCTGGGGGAATGTGCCCCTTTCTCTGGCAAAATGCGTCCTAGTGATTCCACCGTTGGAATCAAACGAGATGTGTCTCAAAATGACCGCCTTGGTCTACTGGGAAATGGGTTGGAAGGGTTTCCCTGAATATGGCCTGATGCTCGCTCTGGAACCCCAAATGTATCCGCCAAAAGTGTCGCACATCCAAGTCTGGAAAATGCGCCCCAGTTAATTCCTCTGTGGGAATATGATGAGGAACCAGGCAAAAGATGCGCCTTGCCTTCCTCTCAAATGGGTCGGAGAGAAATCTCGGAATTCTCCCTGGATGGGATAAGTCAACTAAAAACCCACTCAGAAGTTGTNGGGATAAGTCAACTAAAAACCCACTCAGAAGTTGCGCCCTCACTCTGGATGCATGCGCCCTTGCTGTTGAACACTGTGTAACTGCCACTGAAGAATGATGGAAGACCTGAATGATCTCCCCGGTGACTAGGGTGTGTCTCTCAACACCGAAATCAGCCAACTGGTGTCTTCCTCCTGGAATCCACTGAACTATCTCTCCTGAGATGTGCCTCTTCTCCTCAATGACAAGTCACAATCTGCATAATGATCAATTAGGTTGTTGACCTTTCCTTTATAGATTTCCAAAACCCTAAATCACTGTTGAAACCCTAATTCACTGTTGACTTCTATTTTTAGCTCATACTGACTTAAAAGCGCTTTTTACCCTTTTTAGCTCAATGTCATTTTCCGAATATAACACCGGTGACTGAAGTGACCTCTAGTGACTCTGTTTACCCCTTTCTGGCCCTGGCTATAGTCTAATGGGGCGGTTTAGACCATTAAGCCTCCTCTCTGGAGCTCCTATTTGGAAAGGGGCATTACAGGGAAGGTGGTGTAGAGAGGGAGAAGATGAGGAGGGGGTGGTCAGCCATAGGCAGGGGGGATATTGAGAGGTTTTGGATGTGAGGGAGTAGATCATGGTCAGCAAGGACGTAGAAAACCACACTAGCTCCTCCACTGTAGGGGAAAAAAGTAAAATCCCCTGATCCCAAAAAACACGGGAGCCTGTTTAGGATCAATAAATCATGGGATTCACCTAGTTGTAAAAGGTGTCTCCCATATGATGTGAGCGGCCCATTCATGTCTTCTAAGTTCCTATGAAGGCCTACATATCCCAGCTCTATCTCCTAGAGGCATAGTGCATTCTCCGCTCTGTCATGAAGGGGTACTTGTTTGTCTCTAGTGCGGGCATTGAAGTCACCTAGAACAATTACCTCCCATAGAGTGGAATAGTGGGAGATGTCCATGTAGAGGTCAAGGAAAGGGTCCCCATCGGACTCACTATGACATGCAAAGTGTGACGAGGTTGGGGGAAGTAGCAAACTGGAATGTACCTATCCCAAAGTAGGGGGCTATTCGGATGGACTTGGACACACAAAAACCTGGCGAGCTCGTCCGACGTCACCATAGTAACCCGACTCTGGAGGGAGTCCTATATGAGACAAGCAACACCCCCAGATCGTCTATCACTGTCGAACCTAGTCTCATGTCAATAGGACCATACCCAGTGGTACCCCTGTATCTGAGGTGGTGTCTGCATGGGACTCGCGTGTGTCTTTGTGAAGAAAAGGAGGTCACGGGACCCGATCGGATCATGGAGTGTGCTCGGTGAAGACCAAAATGCACCATTACAATTCCAACAACCAATGGAGATGGTGGGAAATCTCCCCTAAACATGTCCTCCATCAGGGAAGAGCGTCATTTGGACCAGGGGAGGGAGTATCTTGAAGGGGCCGAGTTCTGGATGACAGCTCTGAGGTCATGAATGACTGCCCACTTTCCATCCTTCTGTGATTGTGACCAAATCCCTAGAATGTTTGAGTTCCACCTGTTGGGTCTTGGTGAGGTCTGCATCAAAGAAGATCTTACGTGTGGTTGGGAGTGAAATTAATCGTCCCTTAGCCCACAGAGCTCTAAGGCATTCCTCTAGAGACCAGAAACAGAGGAGTGTGGAGTTGGGCCCCATCTTTGCCCATTCCAGAGTGATGTCCTTCATGTCTAAGGTGTTGTGAAGGAAGGAAGTGCCTATCTGTAATTGATCTAACGAGACATTAGGAGGGGGGAGCCCACGTACTCTAAGGTTAAGTTCTCGAGTATGGCAGAGACATTCCTCATTGATTTTTGCTTGTATCACCCCCTCCAGCTCTGCGAGCCAAGGAGGTTGTGCTCTTTTTCGAACCACTTGAACCTAAGAGTTAAGGGTTTGTTGTTGTGTTTTCGTCTCTTGTTTAAAGAGGGCCTGTTGTGATTTCAATTCATCTTGCAAAGTTTTAATTTCTGATTAGAGGTTGGGGCAATCTGCTGGATTTTGCAGGTGTGCATTTTCTTGGTTTTTTATTTCGAAAACCAACTGTTTGAGCTCTGATACTTCTTCATGTAGCTGTTTATTTTATTTGTCCAGAGATTCCACCTTCTGCAGAAAATACTTAACCTGGAATGTCCAATACGAGAAATCCCGCTCCATGGTGATATCGATGGGGCTGTAGATATCTCCCGAAGGACTGCTAGGGTCATTGAGGGTCCATTTCTGTGTTCTCTGGTCCGTTACAGTCTCTGACTGTCCATCTATGGGAAGTTAAGTCTGCTCCCCAGTCCATGCCAATCTTTCTATTCTCAACATTGCTTCACCAGCCTGGATCCTGTCATGCCTAACTACCATCCAAACAAATTTCCTCTGGAGCGGTCCCTCTAACACTAAAATTAGCCCCTTGTTGGTCTAAACAAAGTGTATCTCCCAGAAAGGTGGGGGGGGGCTGAGTATCCGATCCCTAACAGTCATGAACAAAGCTCTTGAAGTGAAAGTAATGTGGCATTGGTTAAAATCTGCCCCAGCATTGTGGAGTCAAATTTGGAGAGCAAAGTACTCCCCAGGCATCAATGAATACTAATACAAGCTAATTAGCATGGATTACACACCCAACAGATCCTATATCTGGAATAGTGTGAGACGGCACCTTGACCTAGTGCAAAAATACAGCTTCTGAGATGTGAGAAATGGGGAATAAGCACTCTTTTAGGAACACTCTTGGCAGTAATTCCCTCCCCTTCTAGAGGAACTGGGCTTCCCTCAAATTAAAGATGCTTTTGATAAGCTCATCGGGAAGCTGGTGAAAGATTTCTGGAAGCAAAACAAGGAACCACCTAATGCGTGGAGAAAAGAGTGGATCTCTAGGAAACACTGGCCACAAGAACTTCTCAGAAAGCAACAGCAATAGCTATGGGATCAACTGGAACTGAGATGCATAACGAAAAAAATCTCCCCAGATAAACTCCAATGGGCACCCACTGGGAATGGAGATTACTCAGTGAAGGTAGTTATCTCCAAGAAAATAAATGGGAAAGGATCTTTAGAGAACCACTGCAAAATCCCAAGCCAAAAGAGATTTACGAGCCCTTCCAAGCAAGACAAGTCAAGCCCGAAAAAAGAGTAAAGAACTTAGAATTCTGCTTGCAGATCATCTTATCTGAAATTCTAGAATTATCAGTAGGACAATAAGATAACGTATTTTGCACACAATTTTGGAAATTTTTGTTTTGAACATGTGATAAACAGAACAGAATTCTGGAAAAGGAACTCTTATCCTGCTATTCTGCTTGTGCATTTTCTAAATTAATATAAATCTTTTTTCTACTAGTAAAATATAAGGGGACGCAGAAAAATGCAGAAGAAGTCAAAAAACTTGAGCAACAGACATATTACTCATGTTTTTTAGTATTTTATGTAGACCTCTTATTTTGTAATGGAAGCTCCCCAATTCATTTCCTCAATTTCCTGCCATTTCTCCATTTACTTACGCTTTTTATTTTATGTTGTCTATCTTGTGATATATTTTGTTTAGTTCACATTTACCCCATTGTCTCTAGCTGTCAAATGTTGTTGATCGTGTTTTCTTCATTTACAACTAGTTTGGACATAATATTTCTGCACTTTCTTATGTTCAACTCAGTAGCATGTCAGAACAAAGTCATAACTATTGTCAAGATTAGATTGCATGTCAGTAAATGATGATTTCCAAATAAAAAACATATACCTATAGCAGAAGAAATGTATGAGCTTACATAAGGTTCAATGTGTATGTTTGAATTTTGTAAAAGACTCCGCACCACACGCATCAATGCAAAAAGAAGAGAATAATCATCCAGACTCCTGGTTACCTGGAATCAAACAGTCAACTATAGGAATTAGCCTCCTCAAATCTGGCTTTATTTTCAACCTGATCTAAGCTTGCCAGTGAAATTCTTTACCTCATCTGAAATGAATAAAGTGAAGTAAGGAACTAAAGGATGAAGCCCTGTATCTGTGGACAGACTGACTAATGCTTCCTTGAATAGTCTAGTGTCAGATCCCGTAATAATGAGTTCACATATTTTCTCAAAGTACAGCTGCATCATAAAAAAAATCTTATAACTATTTTCTCATTACACAAAAAAGACAATGTGCATTTGAGTGGCAGTACCAGACAGCATAAGTAAAGTACACCATACTGACAAGACATCAATCTGAGAAAATGGGAATCATTTTCCAAATTAAAGAGAATGTATAGAAAGTCTCCATATATACCTGAAGTTCTCTTGATAATACATGTTTGACAGGGAGTTTTACATCAACGAGAAGCCCATCATCCTTGCCTTGTTCAGTCTTTTTGTTCTCTGAGGGAACTCCAAGTGCTAATAATAATGTAAAAGGTATTAAGTATGGCCTTTGCAATTTCAACAGGCATAATTGCAAAAACCGAAGGCATCATGCTAAACGTTTAACAAGGCTACCTAAAAAACAGAGAGTTTCAAACTCTGCACTGAAATAAAAGCAAGCATTAATTAAAGAAGGATATAAACAACCTTCAGGAGTAGGATTTTCAGGTATAGCAGGCTGAACTCCTTCAATAGCCAGCCAATGAGCAACAACTGCAGTGTCCAAAGGAGCTCTTGGTAATGGTGTTTCAGTAACCTGAGATGTCCACTTTCAATCTGTTTCTTAGACATTGAAAAAAAGTTCAACATATAACAAACAACATATGTCATAAACTCTTGCTATAAAGTAAAAACAACTTACATCTTTGAATTCCAAATCCTTATCATCAATGTAGAACAAATCTGTATGCCCCACTGCTCTCTTAAATCTCAACGGATCTCCTGAAGCAAAGCCATAAACAGGCTGGACCATAACAAAAAAATTAGCACATTAACAGAGATAAGATAAATAAGATCATTTTTTAATGTCCAAAAAATTACCACAAAAGTAGGAACTAAAAGGTACATCCAATGTGAATACAATGTGGGGGTGCAAAAGCAACTCCTATATCGATATTGAAAGCAAAAAGAATGCAAAACGCTATGCCTAACCAAAAGATACAACAGTGGTATAAGTGCAGGGATACAGTAGAAGCACCCAAGACTAGATATCTCTATGTTGAGCAAAAGAGAGATGAAGATGATATCAAGGCCTACTGGTCCTGATGATCAGGGGCGAGGGAGGGGACTGAGGTGGCTCATTGTCAAAGTCATTGATCATTGTGAAAGGGCCGACACAATGGTGGATGATGTCCTATGAGGAGTGGTCGGGGTAGAGGAGATCTCACTGTACAATCTTGTGGGGCATAGGTAGAAGGAATCCCTACTCTCCTACCATCCAAAATCGAAGGAAAGAAACTCCGAATAGAACCCTGGTTGCTCAACTAAATCTAGATTCTAGACGATAGTTCGACAAGAGAGAGGTGCACTCCTCAACATTTGTTTGGACTTGGTCTATCTGTCAATCTGATGATGCATGTTATGTGGCCTGGTGCAACAACTGCGCACAGGCCTCAAAGATGTCAGTCGGCCACCCATGGGGAAAGGTCAAGAGGAGGCCCAAAGCCTCACTTCTCTATGATCTAAAGTAACCTGGTGATCTGTCATTCACTTGTTGCTCTGATTGGATGGGGCAACCTAAAAGTATGAGGTGATCCTGTTGGTGGTCATAGGACGAGATAAGGCATGCAGGAAATGAGATCTATGGCTGAGTATCTCTCTCGTGAAAAGAGACAGGCATCTCTGGTTGTGATACTGTAAAAAAATGCAGAGGCAGCTCCCTTCGTCCCTATATAGGTAGTGGTAGCATCCTATAAACACATAGTAAAAGGGGCACTTGAAAATGAGAGGCATCTCCATCTCCGACCCTTATAAGTGGCACATCTGGTAAGTCATATCTAACCACGGGATATGGTGATCAATCCCAATCAAGAGTTTGTGTGAGCCCACAGGAAACTAAGCCAAAGGAACCTAAGTGAATGCATCCAATGTCTTTGTGTCTAAGTCACCTGACACTATGACACAGGACACGGAAATACAAGTATCCGACACGAGACGAGGTGACCACGGAAACAAGACATGGAGGACACGTTTATATATATATTTAAAAAATTATATATGTGAAAAAAAAAAATTTAATTACACATACAAAAACGAAATATAGACAAAGATTCATATTTTGTTAGAAACTAGAAGATTTACATGATACGAAACATGTAACATAATACATTGTAACATCAATGATGATCAAATGACAAACACTTAACACACAAGACATTAGAACCATAAGGAGCAGCATTCTCAATCTCATTAAATCATCAAAATCAAAATGTATTACAATGTAGATAGATATTGGGTTTGAGTCACTGAAGTCCAATACTATAGGTGGGAATGTCGATGGCAAATACAAAATAGCCATAGGGTAGATACTAGAACCGTAGATGGAAGAATGTCATAGCTCATGAGTTGTGACTGTCAGTAGTCTTCCATGTCATAATCATCAAGATTAGCATCACTACCAATGCTCTCTCCTCCATCCTCCTCTTCCTTTATATCCAATGCAATTTGTGCATCTGCTGATGTGGAGGATGACCCCTCAAGACGATCACCATCATCAAAAGTGATCAGCTCTAGCACTGGTTCATTAAGATTCAAGTTGGCTAATGCCAACTCAACACTATTGTCCAAACCATTATCATTGGGAAACACATCCCACATCTTTGTCTTTCCCTTCAGCCACTCTTCTCTCTTCCTGCAAATAAGACAGAGGTCGGTGTGCACATACACCACTAAGTTAAAGTCACCTGACACGATGACAAAGAGAAGAGTTTATACATGAGTGAAGGGTACATTTTTACTGGGGCCGTGACAGAAGAATTCAACAATCAGTGCCACCAACATCAAGGTTACATAAGGGCTTGGTGCCCTTGATTAAATGTTAGTTCCATACCCTCATACATGATAGAATCTTGTTGAAACATTGCAATCCTGCCAATCTTGAAATCCTGAAAACCGTTAAGTCTGTTGAATTTTGAATGGGACATAAAATTCTACTTTCTCCATATGAAGTCCAATGAGTTTGGAACCACTCTCAAACATCATGAAACAATTAATGGTAATGTTAAAAATTTAAGTAAAAGGATCAAAATGAAAGATAAAGGAGAATGTCACTTTTACATTAAGAATTTGATATTACCATTAATTACTAGGGTGAAATGGAGGGGGTGGGGACCTCTTTAAATAGCATTAGTAAGGAAAAATAACCCTCAGTTGCACATCGAAACACATCACAACTGCAACTTGCATGAGAAAATATGAGCCTGGGTCCTTTTCTGTGTAGGACACGTGTCCTATTTTCAGGACACGTTGAGGGCACATGTCGGACACATGTCCTGTAAACAAGACACGTGCTAAACACATATCTGACACATGTCCTGATGTATCGTGTCCAACGCATAGGATACGCGACACGACGGGGGGTTTGGACGTGTCGGGTAACTTAACTTTGTGTGTACAAGGGGGTGGAAAATGATGTCATCCTGCGACTGCAAGAAGTGCTCCAAATAGTAAGCCATCTTTAAGCCTGGGCTCTGGAAGGGTGCAGACCAAGTAACTAGGAACCTAGATGTACAATATATAAATGTCCTCTTTGATGGCTCGAATCAACACCTTCTTAGTTGGCAAGAGGTGGTCCGACATATCTAAAGAGTACGTGAAGAGGGGTAGATCTAGGGAGATGGTCATAAAATGGAGAAGTTGTGAAGCTCGTGCACGTCTTGTGGGACAGGGTGAGTGTTAATTTCAGAGCAGCTATTAAGTTTTGTTTCAATTTACTAGATAACAATAGCATAGATAGGATCACTGAGAGAAACACAATCACAAGATACACAGCATTTATCCTGGGAAACCCTCATGGGGGGGGAAACCTAGCAAAAAATTCCTTAATATAGATAGCCAATACAATGCCAAGACAATAAACCAAAACACTAGAGAATATCCAACATTGAGCAATGTGCCTCTCTCTTCCTTCTTTCGGCAACTGGCAACTGCARCTTCCTTCAAATTTGTGCACTAGATGAGTGAGCTAATGAGGCACTAGCCTCTCTTATTTATACTGGCTGGCAGGCGCTAGGGAGGTGTCTCTTCACTGGGCAGGGCCGACCTCTTCACTTAGTAGCTAAAGTCACTTTAATTAGGCTTGGGGGCCGACTTCTTAATTAGCATGATATAATTAGGGTTTGACCAATCCACAAAAGAGGATTTGGTCATTTACAAAGCCTGACATGATCAATCCACAAAAGGAGATTGATGTAATTAATAATAACTCAATAATAAATAAAATACTCTTTGCAGTTACAATATTTCAACAGTGAGGCTAGTGCCTCTAAGGAGCAAAGTATTGGATAGGAGTACCTCTCTCTCCCAAAGATCATGTCCCCAAAGCTTTGAACTCTATGTAGGAAGGAGGCCAAAACGAAAGATGACCTCAAGGCGAAAAGGATGGGATCCAAACTCTACTTGAAAAATTGATTGTAGGACCATACATTTGCACCAAATGATGCTCCTGAGAAGCAACGTCTGGACTCTCTTAGTGTTGGCCCAGTTGGTCTGCAACAAACATGGTCCCTAGATCTTTGAATCGTAGTGAACCATAGGCCTAATAATCATCTCCAAGAAGTGTAGCTTGGACAAGATGTCCTAAAATTTGTTCTGGAAATGCTACCACTTAAGGAGGGTGAGGGAGTCATACCCTTTGTTGAGCTAAGGCTAAAGGGCCTAACACATGCTTAAACAAGACCCCACAAACTGGAACCCCGAATGGGAGTAAGCTATCATGATCTCATTCTCTTCCCCTTGGAAGTAGAAATGTAGGTTGGAGAAAAACTCTTCGACACATTAAAGATCATAACCTTGGTTTACCTAGGTTAACCACCAACTGAGGAAGGTCGCAAAACCTAGCCAAGGCATGAATCTATCTTTATAGGCCGTCAAGGGAGGAGCCAATGGGATCAATTCATCAACAAAGATTAGGGACATCAACACCTAATGTAGGAGGCAGCCATCTCCATCCCAAATGTGCTCACAAAAGAACAATTCCAACTCATCAATGTAGATCCCAAAGAGGGTTGTCGAAAGCGGCACCCCTGCTTAACTCCAATGGTACCATGGATGAAGTTTGAGAAGTCGTGTGTAGTAGAAAGACAACCAAGAACCAATTGATATAGTCTCATGATGGCTACTAGAAGGGTCTTTGAAATGCCAATGTCATGAGGCCTCTAGAATAGAGCGTCTTTGGGTACTATGTGAAATGCTTTCTGAAAGTCAACAAGAAGCAAAAGATTTTCGAAAAGCGATGACAAGATTCCTCAATAATGCCCTTAAGTGTGAATATGTGATCACTTGCCTGGTACTCCCAACGAAAACTCCCCATCCCTTTGGCCTTAAGGTGTCGACTACCCAACTCATCTGAAAGGCATAGATATAAAATTGCGACATATAGCTTGGAGAATGTCTTCCCAACCATGATAGTCTAATAGTTGATCGAATCAAAGCTGACCCCCAATTTGAGGATTAGGTGAATGATGTGTCTAACCCATGTATGGGGGTAACCAAAGCAAACGTCATGGTTAAATAAATTAGCGACGTGTAAATCGAACGATCGGATGCCATGCTTGAGGAACTCAACTTGGAAGCCTTCCTTGCCAGTTGTTTTTGTGCTCATAACCTTGACTACTCTATGATGTATATTTCAGAGAGAGATGGCATGAAGGGAGGGGAGGGGATACAAGTGGGGGTTGCCCAGGAATATTATAGAGCGAAATCGAACAAAAGAACATACACTAGGTGTCTAGGTATGTGGAGAGGGCATGATGTTTAGGGAAAAGAATGCACCATAAGGTTTGGGCAGATTGGCAAAGGGTTGCGCAAAGCTTACGCCTTCTCAGTAAGAGGAACACTTGATTCTTATGGCGAAGGAGTTAATAGTAGGTTTTATGAAGGCAAAGGAAGGATGGTGGGTCATGTGTGAAGGTGAAGCGAAGGTGTCTACGGAGAGTTTTGCATTTCTCATCAAACCAACAATTCAAGAGGCAGGAACTAGAGGTAGGCATATGGATGTGTTGTCGTATGGAATGGGGGTAGGAGTCAAGGGCTCCCTCCCCTAGGACCCTAGAAAGAGTCCCATACTTGGTTGCAGATATATCAAGCTTTTAGAAAAAGGGAAAAATGAAAAACAAAATGCTTAAAAAAAATTGTTTACTAGATCAGCATATAGAAGAAGAGATATAAATGGATCTGAATACAAACAATAATTCTGAGTATAAAGTAAACCTTTTCGCTTACCTCTTGAACAATGTAAGATGTACCTGTCACATGTGTGGATGAATGCCTCTGAAAAAATATGCTCAGAAAAAGTTTAGGTTCATGGATCAAACCTCTACGGTTTGATCTCTGTCAATGTGGACTGTGGGACAGATTTGCCAATGATATAAACCCTCAAAAGAAGTTGAAGACAGCAAGAACAAAACAGCAGGACCTCCATGTAGAAAAAAGCAATACTTTCAATAGATAGAACCATCCATAAAAATAAAATAAAGCATAGGTATGAACTGGACAGCAAGTATAAACAACAGACCCTCCACAAGAAAAACCCTCCATACAAGAAAGAGGTATAGACAGCAAGTATAAACCACAGACCCTCCACAAGCAAAACCCTCCATACAAGAAAGAGGTCTAGACAGCAAGTATAAACCACAGAGGGACATCAGCTACACACGCGACAGCTAGGAGGATAGGCTATGACCTTCACACAGCCAAGAGATAGCCCACAAAAGAAGCTGCGGCACCTGTACTCAGGTCCGTGGCCCTAAAGGGCACATTCGGTACCCACAAGGGGGCCCCTCAAACACTGTTGACAGGTCTGGTAGCTAAAGAAAACAAACTCTGTACAAATGGACAGATCTGGCTGCTCAAGGGAGGCACTTCAGCATCTCATGCACCAGCAAACTCATCAAGAAGGAATTCCCAGCCAACGCCAAGATCAAACAAATCAGATCTGAAACTGAAAACACCAAGAGAGAGGTCGCACCAACAAAAGATAGTGTTCACTGAGGTAGCTACAGCAAGGAGAGAGAGGAGAGAGTGT
>JASDQU010307224.1:75053-86798 GCA_032191745.1 Picea mariana
TTAAAGGTTCATCTCGAGACTCGATTTATGGTGCCAACCGATAGGGGAGGATTTTTATTTCATCATCAGGCTATATAGAAATGGTAGGAGGGGGATTTTTCCCATTTCCCCAATCTATCACTTGAAGTTGAAGGAGAGAAAAAGTTGGCATATGTGCATAAATATGTCAGAGTAGATGTTATTGACCTTAGTGACTTCGAGGTCATTGGGAGCTATATGCGATTACATTATTTTGGATTGAAGAAGGTTAGGTTATTGTTCCTTATCATTGCGACACTAGAAAACCATACCATTGATGGGTAGCACTTTAGTTGTGTTATGATGTACTATGTAGATAGACATTTTCACTGGCCTGTACTAGTTAGGTGGTCGATTATTATTTTGTGACACTTTTTTATTGCTATGGATCATTATCATAGCATGTTAGAGGGGATATGTCTCTTCCCCTTTTATTTAGTTTTTGAAAAGTTTTTGGTGACTTGGCCAACATTCAACCACCACCCTCTTAGGTCAATGATTGATGTGCATATGCACATGTGGGGGAAGATGTTTCCCAAGAGGGTCTCGATGGAGTACCCATGTAGGCTAGTGGTGAAGATGTTTTGGCTATGTTAAGTAGTGAAGATGATCACATCCTCAATATTGTAAAATATTCGTAAGCATAGATGGAGTGAAAATGTCTCCAAAACATATTATTTACTCCAATCGATCCACTAGATGAGAGGTAATATTATCAATATATTTTGACTATTCTAGTTGCTTAAATTTTGTGTTATTTAATGCACATGTTATTATTATAATATTCTGTTTAAGCTATCTAATTATTGTTGTCTACTATTTTTCATATATTGTCTCATATGCTAGTGAGGGACCTCCTTTCCAGCCGGATGTAGAGATGACTAAGATTGTTAAAATACCTTAGGAGCATATACCTCACATGAAAAAAAGAGAATATCATGAGTTTCATCATTAAGGAATGGATTAGTTGTGTACATTGATTGATTGCTTCATAGTGGAGCCACTTTGACCTAGAGGATACTAAGATTGGAGGGGTCTATATGAGACTTCCCTATGATATGAAATTATTTATGGATCATATTGTTTTATTTCCATTGATGCAAGAACATCAAGGTGACTTTGCATATGATGGTTTTAGAACCCCAGTGATTGAAACAAGAGCTAAGATAGACTTGTCCACACAGAGATAGATTTCAAGGGAACACAGTTCTTGGATTGTTAGTGGATGAGTGAAGGTGTGGAAAGAGAATACCACATGGATAAAAACATGAATATAGATAACATGAAGACTATTATGAAATATAATGTTCTATGGAAACAATATTTTTTGTTCTATGGAAACAATATATTTTGTTATGAAAGAAAGATGTGGGATATTGAACTTTGTCCTATGAAATTCCCAAATCACTACAGAAGTGAGTTGTGGGAATTGGATCATTCATGGATACAAAACTCCCAAATAAATACTATAGAAATAGGAGTGGGATAAATTATAAATGGTCAAGAAAAAAGGATCCATGTGTTGTAGAAGGGAATTTGAAAGGGCATGCCACATAAGAGGAATACTTGGAGAAGAGTGATTGATCTTGATCTGGGAAATGAAAATATAAGGAGGCTGGAATCTTAATAGTGGTATCTAAAGTAGGCACATGAGAAAACTAGTTGAAATATATAAGGTGAATGGTTTCGCGTGAGAATATAAATAGAAGAATGGTTTCAAATGATTTTTTTTCCTTTTGTTACCTTGGGATTTCGTATGTCAGATGTTATAGATCACATAGTTCACAAGTCACGAAGAACGAAACGATGAAATCACTTTAAAGTTTTACCCAGGTCAGCAGTGAGAGTAAATTTTTTCTAAATTACAGTTAAGCATCATCGGGGTTATGCGTCTCAGCGTTTACTAACTCCAAAAGTCTTACTATTGTAACCCCGATAGTTGAAACCACAAAATTTTTGTCTTAGTAACCCGCGTTAATGTTAAAGGTAAAAATCTTAGCCGCAGTTAAACTTTGTCGAAAATTCGCGACTCGACGTATTTTCCTTTAAAAGCTATACTGTCGAAGCCTTGAGTCGCGAAGTCGTGATAAAGATAGAAACGTAATTAATTAAACACTTAATCCGGTTTTGTCCCCCATTTTAATTAAAACATATCATTGCGATCTTGCGATTTTGCAACTCGACATACAAACTTCCTGGAAGCTATACCTTCGAAGCTCCGAGTCGCGAAGTCGCGATCTAACGATTTCGCAACTCGGTATACGGACTTCCCAGAAGCTATACCTTTGAAGCTCCGAGTCGCAAAGTTGCGATATAAATAATCACGTAATTAATTAAGCGCCTAATCATAATTACATTTTTTTATTAACCAAAGATAATCATCGCAGTCTCGGGTCTTTGAGGTTCAAAGGGTTAAAGTGAAAACTCCCGATGTAGCGAGTATCCGAAGGATTAATTAACGTCGATAAAACCTGATTAATTGAGATAAGCCAATATTTCTCGTGATTTGATGCATGCACAGTCTATGAGACAATATTAATTTTTCCTTATGCCAGCTGACATTTCGAACTGCCAAAATTTATGGCATTAATTAGAAACAAGGCGAATCGACAAGTAAGGATTGTGTTTTTATTGCTAAATTTATATTTAAGCATGATTGGACCGTTCTGTTTTTGAAAAGTACCGAGTTTTAAATGGTTGAATATATAGAGCTGTTATTTGTTATCACAAGTTCATTTCTATATTTTGCAGAGAAAATGTTTCTCAGCGAACTAATTTCTGTATGTATATGTATTTTTATCGTAGAAGAGCTAAAGCAGGATCCCCCACCATGGCCCCGCGAAAAGCATCTAAAGCCAATGTTGAGGTTTTGGGACAAGGTTCAGACAATGTCTCTGATAATTTACCTCGAAGTGTCAACTCTATCAAGACCTGGTCATTTGTTTCTGATGTTCTACAGTTCGAATTGGTAGATTATTCAGATGATTCCAGTGACAATGAAAAAGACGACCTGACCACCAAATATAAGATCGTCATCCAATATGGAATGCATAAAGTAGCGGCTAGGCCACGACTACTCCCTTACTATGATATGATCTGGTGGGCATTAGATCATGTGGACATACCAACTAGAACCATCATCAATGAACAAAAAGTCACTATTGGGACTTTCAGACCCGAACAACTGCAGGCTATGTACAAGTTTCCTATCGTGTCGGACCTTACATACAATGCCAAATTCTTGGAGAACTTCAAACAGAAGGAATGTGTGCAATATGACAAGACTATGTCCAGTTTAATCAGAGATTGGGTTTCACACCCTGCGAAGTTCAGGGCAGATAGTAATGGTATATATTCAATAGCTTCCTTGGAACCACAGTTCAAATATGTAGCTATGATGACCTGCAGATTATATGGGAGAGAGGACACCACACATTTCTTTCTTCAGTGGGTGTCTCTAATACATTTAGTCGTCGAAGGCTGTTCCTTTGACTGGGCTAAAATGTTGTCTGATAGCTTGACCAGTCGAGTTACAGAGTATCGGGCACAGAGGGAGAGCAAAAAGATTGCTTCATTCTTTATGTTCGTGTACATTATGGACGCTGTGTGTTTTCTAATGCCCTTTCCCTTAATGAGCTGGAGTTGGAATCCATCAGAGGCCGAGCCCATCCACGTCTACCATTCAAAACTGTGGGAAAACAACGCGATAGATTTTGTGTATGAAATTTTTAACTGGGTAATGGTACCGCTACATGTCACTATTTTCGGCCACCTGCCACCCAGGATCTCGGACAGTATAGCGATGAATCTAAGAAATATAGATGACTGGTATGTAGAAGCATAATTCTCATATCTCAGAATTTTTGGGGCTTCTGTTCCCCCACATGCATTACCATTATTCATACCCGACAAGTTGGCTTGTCGTGAGGTTGCTATGCAAACCATAATCGGTGGCATAAGCAAGGAGCTTAAGGGATATTCAAAGAAGGTATGGCCAACTTTTCCTGTTCATTTAAATTCATATTCTTTGTTAGATTTCGGGCATGCTAAAGCTGAGGCAGCAACCTTGGAAGACCTAAAATTAGTTCATATTGAATTCAAGAAGCACGATCCGCAAAGGGTCGTAAGTAATCACTTGTCCAGTTGCGGACTCAAAAGGTTCGAACATGAAAATTCACCCTCGGATGAAATTTTCCGAGGCGCAAGATCTTATGCAGAGATTTTGGCTTGGATACAAGCCCTGACACCCAAAGAGAGGGTCGATGTTCTAAAATTCCAAGAACATCGACGCAGTTGTCTTCCCGCAGTATTGCGGGATGAAAATCCAAGTACAGCAGAGGTGAAACAAAAAGAAGCCGAAGGCTCCAAAGATGCACACCCAGCCAAGAAAAACACCAGGACGGGGAAGAGCAAACTAGGATTCCGAAAACAGAGATAAAGACTCCCAAGCTGTCGAAAAAGCAGACTCCAGTTACTACTCCAGGATAGCCAACTAAGAAAATCGGAGATCCCATCGCATCCATTACTCCCTTGTAGTCAACTCAAGGAAACATAGACGCAGGGTGGATTTTAAATGAAGAATTGAGACCTATAAGGATGGAAGAGCTCCCTCCAAATGAGTTCTTTTTTGATAAGAAGAGAAAGGCTGTGGTAAGAAGAGAATTCCATCAGGAAGGGGGATCAACAGCCAAGAAGTACAAAGTGTTAACCAATGGGAAAGACAAGAAGAAATAAGAGTTTTCTATAGAAATAGCTGAGACATTAGGGGCATATGCTACATCAAACCAATTTTCAGTCGAGGTTTTGAAAAATCAGCTGAAGCGAAAAAATCGCCTCATCAAAACCTTAGAAGCTAGACTAGCCACAACAGAGGAGGGTGCCAAGGACTAGGCGAGTGCTGGAATAGAACAAGAAAGGCTAGACGATAAAAGGGAGATAGAGCTGCTCAAAACTAAGATCGAACAAGTAGAGCTGGTGGTTCATAACGGTCAGATACAAGCGGGCCAGCAAAAAGACTTGATTGAACAACTACAGGCTAGAGTGGAAATCACCAAAAGTAAAGTTATAAATATCGGGATGTTCCAGTCTCAGGCGATGGAGATTTGGAGCAAATTTTCTGCAGCCCAGTGAAGTTTACTCACCAAGGTAGAGGTAATTCGGGACAACTACTTACTCGTTGATCAAGTATTGGAAAATTTATCTGTCAGAGAAAGAGAAGATGGAACAGCTCGGGTCGCTTTTCAAGAGGCTGTAATAGCTACAAACAATAGGGAATCGGGAAGTACTCCCAGGTTTTCCATTTCGGAGTAGACCAGAGGAAATATTTTATTGAAAGAATGGGAGCACAGTATATCAGAAGGTAAACTGCAAGACAAGAGGGTAATGAAATCCTTTGAAGAGGCTTTTGGTTCTATAGATGGTAATCTGTTAGGTGTTGATAGTGAAGACAATGTTGAGACATTGAGTCAAATGAATATAGCAAAAATCTCTCTTGATATAAACAAAAAAGAAGAAAGAGATTCGACCGTAATCTCACAAGTAACTATGGTAGACATAGTTCAAATAGATAAATGTATGATTAAACCAAGTGTGCAATTATGCACTATTGACATCATAGACCGATAGATGGAAGAAAGGTTACCGCAATTAGCCCGAGATTGTTACTCTTTTGAGGCCAACTATCAAGTGGAACCGTCAAGGTTGATATCTCGGCTGGTGGAAAGATGTGTCACTTGTACCGAGCATGCGAGAGGACAAGCTTCTGGTACCAAATAAAGACAGAGATGAAGAAATGGAACGATTGTTCTCCTTCTTATCGTAACTGAAAATCTTGTAATGATTGAGATTCCATCTTATGTGAAACTGTATAAATATACCATATAAAGAAAGAAAAGAGGTTGGACCTTTTTGTGTCGATTATAATAGAGGTTTCCTATCTTGAGAGTTAATATATAGAAAATCCGAATATTCTCAATTCCGTCACGACTGTGTTATGAGTTTGTTTCCTTGTATCTTATATTTCATTTCATTTCATATTTGTATCTGATGAATGCTCCGCTATAATTTAGCACAACCTCTACTATAGTGAATGAATTCTAGTTTTCTATATTGTTTACTGTTTTTCCTCTATACCAGCTATCAGTAGGTGTAAGACCAGTCAACACTTTAGAATTATATATATATTTTATGCTTCATCGGGTTATTTCTTTACCTTTTTCTTCTTTTGTTTATAAGTGAGATTCTCCCTTGATAAGAGCCTTACATGATAGACATCATTAATGTTTTCTCCCACCTCATACATCTTTATTAAAATATAACTTAGTTACGGGAAAGGGCCTTTGGTTTGCACCCCATTTTCACTCCAGGAACTGTAAACTCTCCTTTATATGACCGAAATTGAGACAACACCTAAATTTCCCCCGAGATTTTCTTATCATTCTGTTCCTCCATGACTGTCCCTGTAACAAGACAGCCTAATATCGAACCTGGACTATCAAATCAAACACATATTGCCTTAAATCTTTTTGATACTATTCTTAAAACAACCACTACCCGGGTCGAATTTGAACGTTCATGGGCAGCGATTGAAAGGGATATAAACATTCAGGAACAATTGGAAGCTAGACAACCCCAACTTAGAAATCAGCCCTAGTTTCCCTTACTGAAGGTTGACGTTTCTTCCTTCTCTACCCCTTACTCACTTTCGGATGCCTAGACACTGTACTTCTAAGCCTTAAGTACAGACTCTGGAACAAAAGTGGTATCTAAAGTAGGCACATGAGAAAACTAGTTGAAATATATAAGGTGAATGGTTTCACGTGAGAATATAAATAGAAGAATCGAGAAGGAGTTAACTAGCTCTCGACAATATGAAGAATAGAGAACAATTGTTGGCCATCAAAATGGATTATTTGATAAGGAGAGATCCATACCAATAAAAAGGGGAGATAAATAAAATGGGTTTCCTTCTCCCATGACCCAACAACCAAAATTGTTTGGTAATGAAAAAAACTAGAATTTTATGATTGTTTAATGATTGAGTGCAAGTGCAGGAGAAGAAGAATTGTTAAAGGTTGTTGAGACATCTCGAAGTTTGTAACATGTTGTAATGTACTTGTATCAATAAAAATATGAATAGGTTGGTGTTACATGTTATATATGCGATGAATATGAATGCATGTGGATTCCTCTTATTGTAATTCTCATGTGAATACATCAACCATACAAGAAGATGTTATTTAGTATGAGAGTTGTGCAGAGAGAAGTCTATGTGAAGACTTATGCATTGAAAATATAATTTCCTATGTGAGTGGTGCATATTTATTAAGTTATTGAGATGGATTATTGGGATAAGGAATATTATGGGTCCATAACATGCAAATTGTTAGTGAAATGTAATGCCTAGTTAATTGTTTATAAGTAGGATGAGGTATGTTTGAGTTTCTATTATGGAAATGGTTTGTGAGAAGGTTAAATTTTGTTGAAAGAGAACACAATTTGTAGTAAAGGATAAGTTGGGTGCAGATGTTGGTATAATCCTATTCTACCACTTTCAAATATTCTACTTCAAAATAGCTCTCGACAATATGAAGAATAGAGAATACTTGTTGGCCAATAAAACAGATTATTTGATAAGGAGAGCTCCATACAAATAAAGAGGGGAGAGAAATAAAATGGGTTTCCTTGTCATATGACCCAACAACCAAAATTGTTTGGTAATGAAAAAAACTAGAATTTTATGATTGTTTAATGATTGAGTGCAAGTGCAGGAGAAGAAGAATTGTTAAAGGTTGTTGAGACATCTCAAATTTTGTAACATGTTGTAATGTACTTGTATCAATAATAATATGAATAGGTTGGTGTTACATGTTATATATGAGATGAATATGAATGCATGTGGATTCCTCTTATTGTAATTATCATGTGAATACATCAGCCATACGAGAAGATGTTGTTTAGTATGAGAGTTGTGCAGAGAGAAGTCTATGTGAAGACATATGCATTGAAAATATAATTTCCTATGTGAGTGGTGCATATTAAGTTATTGAGATGGATTATTGGGATAAGGAATACTATGTGTCTATAACGTGCATATTGTTAGTGAAATGTAATGCCCAGTTAATTGTTTATAAGTATGATGAGGTGTGCTTGAGTTTCTATTATGGAAATGGTTTGTGAGAAGGTTAAATTTTGTTGAAAGAGAACACAATTTGTAGTAAAGGATAAGTGTAATGGAAATCGAGCACACACAGAAACCAAGATAACTTGAATAAGGTTATCTGTCTTTATTCAATCCATAAAATAAGAGAGAAAATAGCTTTCTTATATAGGTTACAATCAAGTAGAGTCAAACCACTTTATGAATGTGGGATAAAGTGAAAATATAACCTAAAAACAAATATCTGACCTAAAAGAAAATAAATTAACCTAAAGTCACTTTGACTTTATTAATGCCTAAGTCTAATTTCTAATTGACCATTATAAACTAATATTTAATTTAACAATAAGTTGGGTGCAGATGTGTGTATAATCCTATTCTACCACTTTCAAATATTCTACTTCAAAATAATTTTTGTGTGTGTATGTGTAGAATTTGTAGCCATGACATTATGTGGCTGCAATTTTTGTATTGCAACAATTATTTTGAAACTCTACATTTTCCAACCTTGCACCAAAGATTTGATGCCACCATGAAGGATATATGATGTTGTAGGGGGTGGGGTATGCCCACCTACATCAAGTGGTATCAAATATAGCTACAACTATAGGATTGGAGATATTTCCAGAATATCAAAGCTAGCTACAACTATGGGAGGAGAAAACTACAATTATAGCATGTAGAAGATAAAGAAAAGAAAGAAGCACAAAAGAAGATGCTAGAGAAAATAATGAATTTGTTGAGAAGAAAGAGGTTGAGACTATTGAAGAAAGAAGATCTACTTAGAAGATAATATAGAGGAGCTATAAGAAGAAGAAGATAGTAGATTCAATTTTTTCCAAAAGAGAGGAAAAGAAGGTTGCATGAAGGGAAGAAAATCATGAGCATTTCTTTTGAGAGGAAAGATAATCTATGGGAGAATTTATAGTAGAGATAGAGTCAATATTATTCGTGAGAGAAATTCATGGTCAAATGAATATGACAATTTTGGTGGTGGAAACTATTATTATTATGTTAAGAAGAAATGATAGTCAGTTGAGATAAATCTAAATTGAGTGGTTCGAAGTTGAAGCATACATGCTAGCTAAACAAGGGACACCCCATTGAAGGTGTGAAACGAGAGAGGAAAATATGAATCCATGTTGTGGGTGAGTGGGATCCTTGCCATAAAGTTAGCAAGAAGAAATGCAGTCATAAGGTCATACGAGTGGATACTTGGCTCATATGTTCAAAGGGACATCTTGGTAATAATGTAATGGTGGCATTTTCTTTATTTCCTAGATGGTGGCTAGAGATTCAAAGTTGCATTGAATTCAAGAGAAAATAAGAATCTATAGAGATGAAAAGGATTATAGTAGCATAATATAGAAGTGAATATGTGAAGTATGTGTGCCAATGTGCTAGGGTGTGATGAAAAGATGAAATGAAAATGGGATTCTTTGATTACTTTAATATGACATTTGTAGATTTGTTTGTAGGAAGGAATGATATTGTAGTAGACATAAGTAAAATATATTTGGCTAAAAATAAAATACAGACATCAATCTAAGAAGGGAATATAAGTGCATGAAATGATGTGCAACAAATTGATGATGTTAAGTGGCTTGAGAGAAAGCATGTGAAAAGAATGTGATGGTGAAGAATTGAAGAAGATATTGAGTGGAAGATGAGGGATAATTTATAGCCCTAGGAAAGATGAAGAAACTAACGAAGGAGTTGTTGAGAAGGTAAATATGTTTCTAATTGATAGAGAAAGTAGATTGCAAATCTGCTAGAGAAAGAAAAGACATGAAGAAATTTCATGGAAGAATGTGAGAAGAAATGAAGGTTTCTAAGAGAGAATGTGTTGCAGATGGAATGTAGAGGTGTTGTTAAAGAGAAAGATTTGTCAAGGTATGTGTATGATAATTTGATTTATGAATAAGTGAATATGTTAATAAAATAATTGACTGAGATAGTGTGTGTGTGGTAGTGAATAACTGAGTTGGGGGAAGTGTAACATTGTGAGTAGGTGACTACATGTTGTGTGGTTTCGAAGAAGAGTGTTTGGCTACACAAGAGGCACTCTGTAGACCATCTGAGAAAGTGAAATGGAACATCTCTACAAGGACATGAATTTATTTGAGTCTTGTTAATGATGTATGGTGGAGGAGCACATGAGTACTGCTAGTGGTGATGAAAAAGAGAGATAGAGACAACAATACTAATAAAAAGATGAGTTGTAGCAGAAAGTGAAATGGAAATCCTATATTTTCATAATAAGTGTGTTGTTGTATAATTGTAGGTCAATATGCAACAATGACTAGGAATATATAAATAGTAAGTTGAAGAAAGAAATTGCAACGGGAAGATGATTTCTTGTCTATTTCCATAGAAGAACTGTGAGGAGATGGAATCCTTAAATTCCATCATAATTTATTATATTGCTTGTAGAGTTGAAGTGTACAACAATGAAGATGGTGAAGAGTACAAGGCTTATGAAGACAACAGTGATGAAAGATGTAGTGGGAAAATGAATATTTGAATAATTTACCTCATAAAGATTAAGGTCCTACTTTGTTAATAACCTAGGGAGTCCAATGCAGAAGTACCAAGGTCACTTTGCATCTAGAGGTGAGACAAACTTATTGGAGTGGACATAGAGTTCAAGAAAACATAGGTTGTGTTAGCAACATTACTTATCTTTGGCGTAGGGATATCCGGGTCTGCAGGTTGCACGAGAAGCACCCAAGCGCAACACACAGAAGAAATCCATTTCGGGCCCAGGTCAAGCGAGCGAGCGCTCCGATTTCAACGTTCATGATGTATCCAAAGAATCAGATCAGCGGTGGGAGGGAAATCATGATTAGCAAAGCTGCGCTAAGATTAGTGCAATGGATAACACCCATAGCATGTTCAGAAATGGATGACAACCATTCATCCCAAAGGGCACGTGGCACGAGATCTGGTCACGTCGGCTTTTCGGTAGTCTCGAGTGCAAAGGGTGAAGGTTTTATGTCTTCGAACATCGCGAAACCCCGAACCTTGACAGTGCCTAAAGCATCAAAACTGGGGCCCGCGATATCACGAAGAATTTTCAGCCATCCATCTAAAGGGGACACCTGGTGGAAAACTGAGCCATCTCGGCATTTCGCCCATCGCGACTCCAAGGCGCAAAAAGAAGCTCCATTATGTTTCGATGCACGAGATGCCAGGAGAGTCCTGGACCCGGGCCCACAGCAGCGTCGGGTCAGTTCAAGACCGTCAGATCTCAGAGGGACGCGTGGCACTAGATTGAGCCGTCTCGACGTTTCTCTCATTATGATTTCAAATTGCAGGAATAGCTCCTTCCCATTCGCGAACGCCGAAAGTGTATTGGAAATAAGCACATGGTTACAGCCCATGGTCAGTTGGGGAGAGGAAGGAGCTGCGTAAAGATGGCCAAAGGCGCCGAGTTTAGTTACAGAGGGGATCATAGCGATCTCCAGGCGCCATCGGACCTGATCCCAATACTGTTTCTAGCATTGAAGTAAATGAAGGCAAGAGCGGGTGGTTGAAACCTCCTTTCATTCATTAAGTGAGGGGAATGG
>JASDQU010307224.1:89873-105977 GCA_032191745.1 Picea mariana
CCAGAAAGGTTCAGTGTCTAGGAGTTATCAAAGACCTGGTCGTGACCTTGTTTCAGTTGCCCATGAAAAATGTGGTCATGGATATTGTAGTGGCCGATGTCCCCCCAAAGTTTGGTATGCTATTATCAATATCTTGGATAAAAAGACTGGGGGGAACCTTTTATATGGACCTCACATATGCTACTATCCCAGTGTTTGGAGGAGAGCATAGAAGACTATATAGGGAATCCCAGCTGGCCTATATAATCAGCGATGAGGCCAACCCTACCAACCATCCCATTTTTTCCTTGGATACTGATTTAGGTTCTAGTGTGCTTCAACTCACCCATGCTCCCGAACCTCCTCTTAAACTCAGAAAGAATCCCACCATTTCCCCTGAATTTCCTCCCTCCATCACCCCTGTCTAGAAAATGTTCTTTGATGGAGCATCTTCCAGGGAATGCGCTAGAGCTGGGGTGGTCTTTGTGTCACCTGCTCAGGAAACCATATCCCTGTCATACAAATTAGAATTTGAAGCTACCAATAATGTGACAGAGTATGAAGCTCTTGTCCCGGGGTTAAGAACCGCAAGGCAAATGGGAATTCAGGAGGTAGCAGTGTTCGGAGATGCAGAGTTGGTGGTCCAACAGATTAGAAACGCCTATCAGGCTAAGCATCCTCGACTCAGAAGCTATAGAAATGAGGTGTGGGACCTAGTTGACAGTTTCTTCTCAACATTTAACATTTCTTTCATCCCAAGAGAGGAGAACACGATGGCAGATTCCCTGGCTACATCAGCAAGTAATTTCAGAGTACCCTTGCCGCCTAAATGCAGATATGATGTAGAAGTGAAATGCAAGCCCTCCATACCTGACAACGTCAAACATTGGAAGGTATTCAAGGATGATCTCGAGATCAAGAAGTTCTTGGAGGCTGTCGAATAATTTTCAGAGATGCACATCGACCAAGACTCTGTCTCCGAAGAAAATCTCGGTGGGGGTAATTTTCTGAATAAGATTGCAGAATGTAACATTTTGCAGCTGCCTAGTAATCATATTCCAAGGGGACTGGTTCCTTTGGAAAGGATTTTTGATAGAAATGATGTGTCGTTAAAGGGAGAAACCTCAGAGGATTACACTGGTACTATTCAGTGCAACATTGGGACTGAGAGTGAGCCCAAGTTTGTCAAATTGTCAAGAAGTCTGACAAAGGAGTAGAGGTCTGAATACATTGGACTTTTGAGGGAATTTGCTGATGTTTTCGCCTGGACCTATGAAGACCTCAAAACCTATGACATCTCTATCATCGAGCATAAAATCCCATTAAAAGAGGAGGCAAAGCCATTCAGGTAGAAGATGAGACAGATAAATCCTATGTTGCTACCTATCATTGAGAGGGAAGTGAAGAAGCTGCTTCAAGCTCAGATCATTGTACCACTAAGATATTCAGAGTGGGTGGCCAACTTGGTGCCAGTAAGGAAAAAGAATGGAGAGATCTGACTCTGTGTAGACTTCAGAAAACTTAACAGAAGCTCACGAAAGGATAACTACCCCTTACCAAAGATGGAACATATACTGCAGAAGGTAACAGGAGCCTCCAGGATGTCCATGATTGATGGTTTCTCTGGCTACAATCAAGTCTCCGTTCTGCCTGAGGATAGGGAAAAGACAACATTCACCACTCCATGGGGCACATTCATGTATGCCAAGATGTTGTTTGGATTAATGAACGTAAGGGCAACATTCCAGCGTGCCATGGACATATCTTTTGTTGGGGAAAAGTATAAATTTATGGTCGTTTATCTGGATGACATCACAGTGTTTTCAAAATCTGATAAAGAACACCATCGTCATCTCAGGAAGGTCTTCCTGAAATGCAGAAATTTTGGTATATCATTAAACCCCAAGAAATCTCTGTTCGCCATGTAGGAGGGAAAGTTACTAGGCCACATGCTATCAGCGGGAGGAGTCAGAATTGACCTTAACAGAGTTGAGGCGATACAAGCCTTATCGATCCCGAGGTCCAAGAAGGAGGTCCAATCTTTCCTCGGTAAAATTAATTTTCTAAGAAGGTTTGTGCCTCACTTTGTTGAGGAGGTAAAACTTATAACAACCATGTTGAAGAAAGGAAGTGAAGTAAGGTGGACCCCTCAATCGTGACGTTCCTTTGAGAAAATCAAGAAGGCCCTGACTGAAGCTCCTGTGCTTGTTAGTCCCGACTACTCGAAGGATTTCCTTATTTTCTCCTTTGCCTCCCCTGACATGGTGGTGGCTGTTCTATTACAGACAAACGACATTGGGCTAGAGAAGCCTATTGCTTATTTTAGCCGAGCATTGAGAGATGTCGAGGTCAGGTATGACACTATGGAGAAGCAGGCCTATGCTCTAGTAAAATCTCTCAAAGCTTTTAGAACCTACGTCCTGTAGTCAAAGATCATTGCCTATGTCCCCTCGGCTGTTGTTAAAGACATTCTTATTTAGCCTGACATAGACGGGAGAAGGAGTAAATGGATATCCAAAATACTGGAATTTGACCTGGAAATAAGGCCCACAAAATTGATCAAAGGTCAAGGTTTAGCCAAGTTGTTGGCTGAAGCAAACTACCAAGCTCTAGGGATAAGTTTCATAAACGAATGCTCAGGAATTCCACAAAGTCGGCTGTCTGAAATGGACCCTCAAAGAGAGCCCCCATTAACTCGATTTCCTTGGTATAAGGATGTCATATACTTTTTGCAAGAGCTGCGGCCCCTAGACGGCCTGCAAAGGAACAAAGCAAGAGCTCTAAAGCTCAAGGCAGTCAGATACTGCCTGATCGATCAAGTGTTATACTGGAAAGACCCCCTGGGGGTGATTTTAAAATGCATGAGTCCACAAGAGGTCGAAATGATCGTGGCCGAATTTCATAGCGGCCTATGTGGAGGGCACCATTTCTGGAAAGCCACAACTCACAAAATCCTCAGGGCTGGATACTACTGGCCTACCATGTTCACTGATGTCTATAAAGGGGTCAGAGCCTGCATCAAATGTCAAAAATTTGCAGGAAAGCATCAGCTCAAGTCTCTGCTGTTAAATCTTGTGGTGGTTTCAGGACCTTTCCAGTAGTGGGGCCTAGATTTCATTGGGGAAATTCACCCTGCTTCTAGTGGGCAGCATAGGTGGATCCTGACTGCTACAGATTTATTTACCAAGTGGATTGAAGCTATCCCTACCAGGAGTGCTTCCCACAAGGTAATCACTGGATTCCTGGAGGACCTCATCACAAGGTTCGGCTGCCCAAATAAGATTGTCACTGATAATGCAGCCGCTTTCGGGTCTGAGCCATTAGCCAAGTTCTATGAACAGTTCAGGATCAAACTGATTCACTTCACCCCATATTATCCACAAGGCAACGGTTTAGTGAAATCCTCCAACAAAAGCCTGATAAGAATCATCAAAAGGCTGTTGGAAGACAACAAGAAGGCCTGGCATTCCAGATTAAAATTTTCTCTATGGGCCGACTGAGTGACGACAAAGAGATCTATCAGTGTCTCTCCTTTCCAATTAGTCTCTGGGGCGGAGGCTGTTTTCCCTTCTCATTTATCCATTCCTATAGCAAAATTCCTCCAGGACCATCAGGAAGAGCCCAATGACATGATCAGAAGGATTCATTAGCTAGTGGAGGTCCAGCAGGCCAGGGAGCAGACAGTGAACATAATTTAGGACCATCAGCAAAAGATCAAGTAGGTTTTCGATAAGAAGGCCAAGAAGGAGCAGTTCCAGATAGGAGACCTGGTGCTAAAATGGGATGCTCCTAAGCAAGATAAGGGAAAACACAACAAATTTGAATCCCTATGGATCAGGCCTTTCAAAATCTCTGAGACTTTCTCAAATAAAACTTACAGTTTGCAGGGTTTGGAAGGTGAAGAAGTTTTCAGCTGCCCAGTGAATGGGCATTTTCTGAAGAAATGTTTTGTTTGAATCTTGGATGGCTCCTTTGTTTGTAAATATTGTCCTTTTGTTTCTTTGTTCATTTTCATTTTTATTTTTCGGCTTGATAATGACTCCATAGCCCAACAACAAGGCACTGGAACTGAAAAATGAGTCCTTAGAGCATCACAGGGATGACTTTATCCCCCGTGGAGCCTAATGTTAGCAACATTACTTGTCTTCGGCGTAGGGTTATCCAGGTCTGCAGGTTGCGTGAGAAGTGCCCAAGTGCAGCACACAGAAGAAATCCATTTTGGGCCCAGGTCAAGCGAGCGAGCACTCCGATTTCAACGTTCAGGATGTATCCAAAGAATCAGATCAACGGTGGGCGGGAAATTGCGATTAGAAAAGATGCGCTAATATTAGCGCAATGGATAGCACCCATAGCATGTTCAAAAATGGATGACAGCCATTCATCCCAAAGGGCACGTGGCACGAGATCTGGTCGCGTCGGCTTTTCAGCAGTCGCGAGTGAAAAGGGTGAAGGTTTTATCTCTTCGAACATCGTGAAACCCCAAACCCCGACAGTTTCGAAAGCGCCAAAACTGGGGCCCACGATATCACGAAGCATTTTCAACCGTCCATCTAAAGGGGACACCTGGCGGCAAACTGAGCCATCTCGACATTTCGCCCATCGTGACTCCAAGGTGCAAAAAGCAGCTCCGTTATGTTCCGATGCACAAGATGCTGGGGGAGTCTCGGACTTGGGCCCATAGCAGCGTCGGGTGAGTTCAAGACCGTCAGATCTCAGAGGGATGCGTGGCACCAGATTGAGCCGTCTCGGCATTTCTCTCATCGCGATTTCAAATTGCAGGAATAGCTCCTTCCCATTCGCGAATGCCGAAAGTGTATTGGAAATAAGCACATGGTTACAGCCCATGGTCACTTGGGGAGAGGAAGGAGCTGCGTAAAGATGGCCAAAGGCACCGAGTTCAGTTACAGAGGGGATCATTGCGATCTCCAGGTGCCATCAGACCTGATCCCAATACTATTTCTAGCACTGAAGTAAATGAAGGCAAGAGCGGGTGGTTGAAACCTCCTTTCATTCATTAAGTGAGGGGAATGGAGGGTCTGGCAAGCCGCCTGCTTGCAGAGGTCCTGTGTATCGATTTTCTCAAAGAAGCCATGCCAAAGTCCTCAACTCGCAGAGAAGTATGCGCACGTTAGCCGATCACTTAATGGCTCAGCTACCCTCCTTACAGGAGCCATGCGTAGTTAAGGAAACACTTAAAGAAAGATATCAGTATGAGTTTGACTGAAGGGGCACCAAGATTTGGGTGACTAGACACGCCTCTGTGAGGGGAATTTTCCTGAGTATATAGACTCAGTTTTTGTATTTTTGTAAGGATCGATGGTTGAGCAAAGCTCCCGATTGTAAGGTTTTGATGAAGCGCTAGTCGCTCTGGTTAATGTAAAAAACATTTGAGATTTATTACTTTATGGACATCAGCTTCCCTTCCATTTCTTTGTTTATTGTGTTAGAACAACTCAGAATTGGAGGATCCAGTCGAGCTGTGGCTGTTATAGGATGATGTAGGTTGGATCACTGTAATAGTCATATTGTTTCTAATTGGTTCTTGTGATGTTCTCAGCGCTGAAACGACTTGGAATTGAAGGATTCAGTCAAGTCACCCCTCAGCTCTTTGAAACTCTGGACCAAGAGGATCTTGGCTTCTAAGTTTTTCTTTTTCAAGATTTTGAAGGCCTGTTGCCTGAGGCAATCTTGCTCACCCTTCTTACAAGTCTTCCATCTACCACCCTTTAATCAACTTACTGACAGAAGTTGGATCAAGACCTCCCTTGCTTTCTACATACCAGGCCCAGTTTCCCGATTTAAAGCTATATTGTCTTGAGTCTCCACCCATCTGATCACCCCATTAAACAAATCGTGACATAAAACTGATGGGCGTTGGTCTCTGCTCCTGCAAGCAATCCAGGAGTGACTTTTGACGCTAACAGGTTGTGGATTCCTAGTGGGGGAGTGAAGGCACATAGAGATAATATCATGTGTATAACAACATGAAAATAGCCATAATGAATATTATTATGAATTATAATGTTATATGGAACCAAGAATTCTTGGTGTGGAAGCATGATGTGGGTGTTGGAACTTTGTGCTACAAAATTCCCAAGTGAATATAGAAGAAAGTTGTGGGAATTTGAACCTTTGGATATGGATAATTTGGAATCATTAATTTCTATGGAACTTGCATGTTAATACCATAGAATAAGGATTAGGAGAAAATATAAATAGTAAGGAGGAAACCATCCATGCATTCCAAAAAGGAATCCAAAAGGTGTGCTGTAGAAGAGGAATAATTGGGGAAGAGTGATTGATCTCAAGATGGGAAATGAAAATACAAGGACCCTAGAATGTTAATAGGGTTAGATAAAGTAGGCATATGAGAATACCAATTTGAATATGTAAGGTGAATGGTTTTTGTGGTAGAAGGTAAATAGAGGAACCAAGAAAAAGTTAGGTAGCTCTCGACAACATGAAGAATAGAGATCCAACATGTTGGCCAATAAGATGGAGTATTTGATAAGGATAACTTTGTGCACATAGAGAAGGGAGACACATAAAATGTGATATCATGGCCTATGGATTAACAACCAAAATCGCTTGATAATGATAGAGACCAAAATTGTCTAATTGTTTAATGATCGACTAGTCCAGGTGTAGGAGAAGAAGAATGCTGAGAAACCATTGTGGTGTCTCAAAGTTTGTAACCATTTGTAATGTATTTGTATCATTAATAAATTGGTTTTACATGTCATCTATGTGATGGATATGAATGGTTGTTAATTCCTCTTATTATAATCTGTGTGAATATCTTATCCATACAAGAAAATGTTGTTGAGTACGAGAGTTGTGTAGAGAGAAGTTCACCTGAATACTTTTGCATTGAAACTATAATTTCCTATATGACTGGTGCATATTTATTATCCTATTGTGCTATATTATTGTGATGAGTAATATTGTGGACCAATAACCTATGGGTTTCCAATGAAATCTATTTCTCAGTAAATTGTTTTGTAGAAAGTTAATCTATGGATGAGTTTCTGTTGTGGGGATGGTACATGAGAACTTTTATTTTTGTTGAAAGAGAAAAAAAGTTGTGATTGAAGGATGGGTTGGGTGAAAATGTGCATATAATACTATTATACAATTTTCGTTATTTTTTTGTAGAATAATTTTTATGTGTGTATGTGTAGCTTTTGTAGCCATGGAATTATGTGGCCATAAGTTTTGTACTACAATAATTATTCTAAGAGTCTTAAATTCCCAAAATTGCAACAAATATTTGATTCCTTTGTGAAGGACCTCTAATATTGTAGAGGGTTGGGTATTTCCACCTACATCACCCATCCTATTCCAAAGGTGATCCAGGTGGATCTCGGCGGTCACCGAATCACCATTTTCGATCCTCTGGTTTTAATAAACCATGATATTCACCCTTTTGATGGGGAAGGTAATGTAATGCAATCTCCATTTGTTAATTACAACCATCATGTAATTATTTCCTAATGGTCTTGTGTACAGGACTACAATGTTAATTCCCCATATCCCATTAGAAATTTGTAATTAAGTGTGCTTGGGATAAATTATTAATGGGATGCGTGACCTCCCGAAAAGTCCTAGTGTTTTATATGCCTATAGAATTTTGTGTTGATTTTCGTGGCTTTGGGTAGGTATTATCAATGACCCTAGGTGTTGGGAATGTGGGAATCGTTGTGGGAAAAACATCACACTTTTGGTTTAGTAAAAACCCCCTTGGATTTAAGTGGGGGATTATTGGATTTGATGATGGGATTTGTGGGCTTGTGTTGGGGCTTCACACCCACAATGAAAGCCTAATTTGATGTTGAATTGTGGAGGGGATTATATGGTGACCCCTAAGGATTGTATATAGATAAGAGAGGTCATTGTGACATTACACATAATGTATATCATGTGGAGACATGATGGAGCTAGCATAAGTGAGTCTTCACTTATGCTAGGAGTATTGGTGATCTCAACAAAGGGAAAGTATGCAAGGTGGTGAATCTGGCCTTGGAGAGAGAAGTGAAGAAGGTTGCACATGTGGAGTGAACTTTTCGTACAATACATGGTTTGTAGGAGGACGAAGCACATCTATACGTGGGGTGAAGAAGGATGAATCATATAGGGTATACATGGATTGCAGTGGAGCAAAAAACATATATATGTAGGTTGTCAATAAAGTGAATCACATATCTGATTTTCTAGGTAGGTACCGATCCATATAGGTTGACGTGTGACGTTAATATCCTATATAGGTGGTATACAATAGATTCGTGTGTAGAGGAGATTCCCAAGAATATTTTTGAGGTTTGGTTTTCTAATTTGTATGGTTATTGGAGAACAAGGTTGTTCTCAATTTTGGTGACTTTGGAGGACAAGGTTTTCCTCAAATTTTGGTGATATTGTATTGGCTAGTAGGGTTGGATTTTCCCTCAAGATTTATGATGTTAACAAGATTACATAACTAGAATTGTGTCTCATGTATATTGATGATTCATCTATGATATTTTTATTTCCACTACATATGTTTCCATTCAATAATTTTAGTGTAAAGTTATTCAATGATAACAACTAGGGTTTTACTGTTAGATCACTAGGAAGACATTTTCATATATGAAATTATTCACATAGAGTTGCATTTGAAAATTGATATGGTATCAGAGCTTGGGATCTGAAGAGAAGGGGATAATCTTGAGACACATTTTTGGGTACAACAATGAAGGAGTGTTGTTCTTGTTCTTGTTCAAGAAGGTCATAGGTGAAAACTCTGAGGGAGCTAATGAGATATCTTTGAGAGGGAGCTATAGTTGCATGTGGCAATGAGTTGGATGGTATTTGGTTTGAGACATGGAGTAGACTGTCTAAATGAGGAGTTGTGGAATATTATAACTCGGTGGTGTAGCAGGTTGGGAGTTCTGGTGGATTGGCAGAGAGCCCAGATCATATCGGTATGTTGTGTGGCATATTTTCAACCTTGTAGATGGACTTCCGGTGGCTTGTCATAGTGAGTTACGATGGGTGAAACTCATATGCTTTGGCATGGATGAGATAAGTTTATTTGTATGTTAGGTTGATGAGATACAGTCTTCCTCATCCTGGAGAGTTGCACATTGTTGAGGTGCAACAATGTATCCGATATTTGACCTAGAAGGATGAGGACACTTGTAGAGATGAGTTGCAGTGGTCTAGAGTGGACTAGACTGGGTGTTCAACCACAACTTGGGACTGTTCAGAAAAGGACAAAGGATAAATGGTAGCATGTGAAGACACAAATAGTTTTTTGGTGACTTGGGTGATGGACTTGGGTATAAGTTCATTGGATGGTTGTGACTTGGGGAAGTAGGATAATTTCCTTGGATGATTTCATGGTACTTATCCAGTGAGAGACACCAACACATGACAGGGGCACAAGATTTGTTCATGAGTTGCATAGTGTCTAACTCAGGTATGTACGAGGAGTTTGGTAGGAATACCTAGCATGTAGTATAGGGATCTTGAGCAATGGTATTCTAGATGGAGTCAAGGGGTGTGTTGCAAGTAGAAAATGTGTTATGGGTGATAGGAGCATGCTCTTAGCCTCAACGATTGAGGAATATGGATATGCAGTGTTTCTCTAGGATGGATAGGTGATACTGGATGTTGAGTTGATAGGACATCTCAGGTTTTGGGAACCTTTTTTTGTAGGGGATCTGTGCCTAAGATATGTTTCTGTGGTTTGATAGGATATGGAATGATTGTATCTAGGAGGAGACTCAGTTGATGTCCAAGGATGATATGGATGGATTGGTGTTTTTTGTTCCCAGATGATTTAGCTTCAGATAAACGATGATTATTGGAGTTAGAGAGGGTCATTTTATGCGTGATGTGACTAGTAGGAGTAGAGAGATAGATGAAGAGGGAGTAGGTGGCTCCACCAATGGTGAGGCAGGTTTCCCCACCATTAGCACAGGTTCATAGAGAGTAGGTAGCTCCATCAATTGTGAAGTAGGAAACCCCACCAATAGCACATATTGAGAGGGAGCAAGTAGCTCCACCAGTGGTTTAGCAAGCTCATAGGAATTTAGAGTTCTAAGGGAGTCATCCCTTAGGATCCAATGGGGAGGAGAAACCTCCCAGGATTATAGAGAGGACAATGGATAGGGAGAAGGTATCTCCATAGGTTGTGTGGGATTAGAGGGAGTCAAGAGACTCAGAGGGAGTCTAACTTTATAGGGATTCAAGAGGCTTAGAGGGAGTTAGGATGCTTAGAGGGAGAGTCAATCACTCAGTGGGAGATAACCTTCAGGTCCAGATGGGAGAGAGACATCTTCCAATAATGTTAGGTAGGTTTCATGGGTTGAGATGGCCATACAAGAGGTTCAAAGGTAGGATTCTTCTAGGAGTAGGATGTCTTCTAGGATGGGATCACATTAGAAAACATGATTTTCTTCAGTGACTAAGGATGTAGCTAGTTAGGAGGACTAGAGAGAATTATTTTCTTTGGTGATAAAGGGAACAACCAATCAAGAATATTGGAGAGAAGTTGTGGTAGCATATCCATCATGGGAGACATAGCTACTTCTAGGTGATGATGGAGGATGGAATGAATCCCTCACTAAGAGGGAGTGTTGATTCTTTTGTAGCATTGAGAGGAATCCCCAATTATGGAGTGTGGTGAGAATACCTTCCTCACTAAGAGGGAGTGTTTATTTTTATAGCTTCGGGAAGGTATTCTCACATTACCCTAGGTGTTGAGCATGCGAGAATAATTTTGGGCATCACATTACACTTTCGTTTTGGCGAAAACCCCCTAGGATTTGAGTGGGGGATTCATGGATTTGATGATGTTCTTTGTGGGCTTGTGTTGGGGATTCACACCCACAAGGAAATCCTAATTTGATGTTGACTTGTGGAGGGGCTTCTATGGTGAACCCTAAGGATTGTATATAAATAAGAGAGGTCATTATGACATTACACATCATGTAGAGCATGTGGAGACATAATGGAGCTAGTATAAGTGAGTCTTCACTTTTGTTAGGAGGATTGGTGATCTCAACAAAGGGAAAGTATGCAAGGTGGAAAATATGGCCTTGAAGAGAGAAGTGAAGAAGGTCGCAAGTGTGGAGTGAATTTTTCATACAATACACAGTTTTCAAGAGAACGATGCACATATATACATGGGTTGCAGAAGGGCTAATAACAAATAGGGCATATGTGGCTTGCAGTAGAGAAAATAATATATATCCGTGGGTTTCCAGTAAAGTGAATCATGTATCTGATTTTTTGGGTAGGTACAGATCCATACACACTGACATGTGATGTTAGTAGGATGTATAGGTGGTCTACATCATATTTATTGCAGAGGCCATTCCCAGGGATATTGTTGTGGTTTGGTTTTATTATTTGTATGGTTATTAGAGAACAAGGTTTTTCTTAGTTTTGGTGACTTTGGAGGACAAGGTTTCCTCATATTTTGGTGATATTGTATTGGCTGGGAGGGATACTTTTTCTCTTAGGATTTCTGATGTTAATAAGATTACAAAACTGAAATTGTGTCTCATGTATATTCATGAATCATCTGTGATCTTTGTATTTCTGTTGCATATGTTTTTAGACAATAATTTCATTGTAAAGTTGTTCAATGATAATATCTAGGGTTTTACTGTTAAATCACTAGGAAGTAATTTTCATATCTGAAATTAGTCACATAGAGTTGTATGTGAAAATTGCCATTTTGTAAGCTTAGACCAATTTATCCCACATGCATCATGGGAATTATTCTCCTCTCTCTCTTTCATATATAATTAATGTGAAGAAGTTCCTTTGATAATGCAATGGAGTGTGATGTAACATTTATTCTGAATGAACATAAAGGACATCTATTTATCTTCAGAGATAAGATACCACCATTCTAGCCAATTTGTGTTCTATAGTATTCTGTTATTGATTAATAGAAGTTGGCTTTCACTGTATTTTTGTGTTCTTTGCTATATGTTTGTTCGTATCTCATTTTGTTCTCAACATAATCAAAATCAATGGTATCAGAGAATATTTTCCTTGTTATTTCTTGATGCATTTTCACGATGAGGTTAGGGTATAGAGAGTTGGGTCTTGAACTAGTTCCACTTGGGGACGACCACTCTTGCCAACCTAAGTGACCTCCCATATCAGAATAAAAGAAAGATGAAAGAGAAGGAGATCCTTTCAAGGCATTGCTTGAGGAACCCTTGCATGAAAAATGAACAAGATGATGGACAACTTCACTCAGATCCTTTGACGACTACCTATGGTGGGTGAGGAATCTTTAACAAGCATTCATTTTGGAGGTGCAACACCCTTTAATATATAAGGTAATTTTTATATCCCCTTATTCGAAGGCCAGATAAATGGAAATTCTCTAGATAAATGGTTGAATATACTAGAAGGTTATTACTTTATACAAAAAAAAATCGAGGATGAAAAGATCACCTTCCCACTCCTTAAATCCCTTCCCCGTGCCAAATATTGGTGGGAAGGTTACTGGGAGAGGCACGCCGCAGATGAATCTACACCATTCAGGAGAGAACCCACCCGGTCAGCCTTTGTGGATGACCTCAAGGAGGATTTATAAAATGTTGGAAGGTATGGTGACTAATATATGAGATGGAGAACTATGTGTCAAGAGAGAGACCAAACAATTCCATAGTATATCAACATCTTCCATACCCCGTGCTCAAAGATGGGTATTTAAAATTCTAAGAGACCCTTGGTTCTAAAGTACCACAGTGTCAAACATAGGTACATCCAAATATATATGGATATATTGGAAATATTCTCACTCAGAGCTACTTATCGATATGCTGTCAAAATCGAGTAGAAATTTAAGTAGAGAAATGAGTGAGAGTTTGGGTCTTTAAATATGAAACAACAGAAGCATGAAAAAGGTGGCCCTAACTCATAGAAAAAGGGACAGAGAAAGAAAGGCCAACCTCAATACAACCATTCCAAGTCATAGGAAAATAAAGGTAATGGGAAGACGAAGAAGGAAACTAGAAAGTGGTGTGATTTCCACAAAATCCCCTCACACAACACTGATGAAAGCAACTTGAAATAGTCATTATTGGTCGAGCTTAAATAAAATGAGTCAAAACCTGACTCAGACTCTGATTTGAAATAGGGAAAGTGGATCATCAATGTAGAACCCAACGATACCATCGTAACCACAAATATCCAACCAAAACATTTAGAGGATCTTGAGGAGGGGGAGTGCCTCTTCCATTGAAAAATGTGGGTGAAGGGGACCCCACTAAATTTCATTGTTGAGAGTGAGAGCTAGAATAAATTGATCTCGGTTGAGGTCATGAAGAGATTGAAGAATCTAATGATGCCACACCCCAAACCATACACCATTAGTTGGTTAATTATGGACGAGACCTTCATTTCAGCTAGCAGTGTTGCCTATCCTACGACATCAATCCATTGAAAGATGAGGTACCATGTGATGTTATTTTAAGACAAACATATATGTGGAAATTTTATGATGTTTATGAGTCTTGGTCTTGTAGTTTCATTTTTACACTAGGGGGGAAGCTATACAGGATACCATAGGTAGTTATGATTACTTTCATTTCATTGATCTAGGAAAAAGAGTGTCGCAAAGTAATATTTTAGAACAAATTTTTTCCCCTCTTCATGATCCGATTATAAGGTGAATAGAAGGTCATTGCGAACACCACATCCTCAGACCAAGACCTTTATATATAGCGAAAGAAGGTCAAAAATATTGTAGAGGAGCAGAAAGATAATTTTTCACCTATGGGGGTGCCTCTATAGTGCCAAGTAAAGAATTCCATTAACTTGGTGCTCAGTTCTCTCTTACCCAATGGTCCAATATATAGATACTCCATTTTAGAGAATGAGAGTATTCCATAGGTTCAACATAGCTACAATAGATCCATTCATATCTCTATTTTCCACTACCCTTTCTAGGTGTTCTTGGGGTTCCATCCATTAGCCCCCAGTGATATAGCTCTTCCTGCAACATCTTCACTGACATGGTCCTGCCATACTCAAACCAAAGTAGATCATGTGACCAAATTTGTTGAACAAATCAATCAAATCCAACAATAGGTTTATGACATCCTTCAACAAGCTAATGCCAAGTACACGAAGGACAACTACTTCAGCAAGGAAAGAGACTCACCAAGTGTCAGATTCAACAAAAGTTTCCCAATCTCTAGAGGGAACTTGATGCACGGGGAAACATTGCTTCCTAAGGGGGGAGGACTAATACAGGTGGATCTCGGTGGCCATCCACCTTTTCCACTGAATCAACATTTTTTAGCCTTTGGTTTTAATTAACCATGATATTCACCCTTTTTATGGGGAATGTAATGTAATTCCATCTCCATTTGTTAATTACAACCATCATGTAATGATTTCCTAATGGTCTTGTGTACATGCCTATAATGTTAATGCACTGGATCCCATCAGAACTTTATAGTTAAGAACGCTTTGGCTACAATAGTTCTGGGATGGGTGACCCCCTGAGAAGTCCTAGTTTTTTACATTCCTATGGAATTTTGTAAACTTAGACCAATTTATCCCATATGCATCATGGGAATTATTCTCCTCTCACTCTCTCATATATAATTGAGGTGAAGGAGGTCTTTTGAGCATGCAATGGAGTGTGGTATATTTCTTATTTCAAATGAGCGTAGCCGACATCTCTTTCAGCTACCACCATTCTAGCCAATTTGTGTTCTACAATATTCTATTATTCATTAATAGAAGTTGGGTTTCATTGTATTCTTGTGTTGTTTTCTATAGTTTCGTTTGTATCTCATTTCATTCTAAATATAATTGAGATCAAGAGGGCGAGGGAAAAGGAGTGACGAGTTGTGGGACACGATCATTTATCTTTCTTGTTTTCTTTGTCTTTAGATAATGAGATGTTTGAGGACACTCCTCCTCCACCACTTCCTCCTCCTCACCCTCCTCCACCTCGGTGACCAATTTTTCCTATTGATGCACCCATAAATACAACCACCTATTCACCCACCATTGATGCATCCATCGATCCACATATAACATCAGTTGTTGGGCCTACTGATCCACCTACTACACCAACTATTGATCCTATAGATAGTATGTTATCATATAATTTAGAGCATGGAGATCTATAAGAGGGTGTAGTTTCATTCTTACATAGTAGAGGTTTTGATACTTCTGGTTCTTGTGGCAAACCTAGCAATAGTTGACATGTATATTTATTCTTGTAATATACATTTGTCATGTATATTTGACACATATAATGATTTTGATATTATCGTTCATATATTATTCCTTTGCATATCATGTTGGTGTTGATGTTGTTTGATTTATAAATTGTATTACGTGTATATTAATGATTAACATTATTCATAATTTCTCTATTTTTAAATCGAATTTTAGATTTATCAATCATTTAAATTTGAGATTCCATATAATGCTTAACTTTGATTATATGAAATCAATTTATTTGGATTGTGATTGCAAAATATTATAATCATTTAGTGTCATATAATGTTTAACTCATTTTCAAGGTAAATTATTTGTTGTCTAGTAAGATACAATATGTTTATTAAACATGTTTACAAGCTTGATTAAATTATTTGATCGATGATTGTGAATTTGATTAATTTTTTTGATTAAAACATGTTTTTAAAAATTTATTCTTAAATGTTTTTACTAAAATTATTATTAATATTGGTAAAATTAAAATTACGATAGTTAAATCTAACAAAATAATTATTCATCATATTTGAATCTAAAGTAGGATTCCCATTTGAATCAAACAATTCTACAATTTCATGTGGTAAGCTAGTTTCTCATTGTCATTGTTTCAGGTGTATGGGTTCTCTCGAAATATTTTACTAGAGAGAGAGAGATTTGATATTGATTTATTTATAACCATCATTGGATTTTTTTTTTAATGCCACATGTAAACTCCATATTGAGTACGGAAGGAATTATACATCTCCCTCATACTTACAATGGAAAATGCCTTTCAACACAATAATAGTTTTTTTACTTTCAATATATAATAATAATAATCTATCTATCTATCTATCTATCTATCTATCTATCTATCTATCTATCTATCTATATATATATATA